>BMAT01005454.1:108433-128960 GCA_019649035.1 Elysia marginata | reverse complement strand
TTTTTTTTGTGTTGCTCGAGTGATCAACCTTGAAGGAGATTTCTCAGCAAAAGAAGTAATTTCAAATTTGGTGTGTGCCAAAAGTTATTCTTTTTGTTTGTTTGTTTTTTTTAAATTTTTTGTGTTGTGTTGCTCGAGTGATCAACCTTGAAGGAGGCTCATCAGTTTGAGAGGTAGTTTCAAGTCTAGTGCTTATGAAAGGAAATAGAACATCACTCGAGTGATCAACCCTTTAGGACGTGTATATCAAAGGGAGTTTATTGCAAATCTGGTGCCTACTCTTCTTGTTGTTCCCTCTCTTTCTGTATACAGAAAAATTATGCATGTCATCTTAACTTTATCATTGTTTTCTCTAACCTTTTTCTTTCTGAGCTAGCTAGAAGTAGGCCCTTAACACTAACCAAGTCACCATAGTATGATTGTAAGTATGAGACCAAGCGCAAAATTTCCGGCCCCGAGTTGACAACTGGTCTGTCCCATATGGACAGGAAATGGTCAGGGAATGGGGATGGGCCTTCCTTGCGACTCAGTGGAGAGAAAGGGTCATAACTAGCAAATCAAACATTTCTAAACTATCTATCGTAACATTTCTTTTGTTCCTCAGTGAGTCAGTCTATAGCAATTACTCCTTACCTTTCATCTTAAAGCCTCATCAATCTTTCACATGATCTACTCTGATGAATCTGTCTATCCAGATCAACACCCTTTTTGTCTGAAAGAAATATTATCAAAACTAACTGACGCGAGTCAAAAGTAGAGAAAAGGCACAGGGAAAAAAATAACAAAAATTAAGGGTAAGCTCATAACGTTACGTATCTACTGCACTCGCCATTTTCTACTGTAAACTCTTGTAGCAGTTTTGACTTAACTAGCTAACTTAGCTGTGGGAAAGTTTGTCCAGTTCGGCACGCTAAGTTAACTGCTCGAATTTAAACTTAAGATAGGTGAAAGGAACTTGCTTTGAACTTAGCAGGCTATGTGTAAAGCGTGGGAAGTTTTTTTCAAGATAAGGATTAAACTGGGAACTTGAATCGGGGGCTGGGCTGGGGACAGGGCAGTTTCTTTTAATGCTAATAGTGCTGAGACCCACACTGGGGCTTTAAAATTTAACTTTTCAAACTGAAGAGCGCACAATATTACTATTCTTAGAAACTTTTAAATGCTTGAATTGTCCCCAGTGCTGAGTAACCTTGTCCTTTTAAAATCATGGCAAATCTAAATTTTCCTTCTCTTTTCTTTATGCAGGTGCAGAATAAAGTTTCCAGTTCAGCTCACAATCTTACTTCTTAACATGGCTGGTAAGTAGGCCTATTTTTTATTGCATTTTTAAAAAATATTTTTAATATAATTAAAATAGCTGGAATTTATCATTTATTTCTTAGGCATTGTTGTCTCGTGATAGACACTCAGCTTTGGACCAAAAGGTCAGGGGTTAGGGCGAGGTCAAACTGTATCCAGCCCAGCAATAAAAATAGAGCAACTGTGCTGCTCTTTTGTGAGTTTAGAAGGTAATTTGATTGTCAAATGTGCTGCTAGGACCCAATGTATTGCGTTTAGAGCATTTTAATTCATCAGATTTAGAGCAGCGTGGCTCAGTGGTTAGCGTGTCAAACTTGTGATCTGGCGGTCAGGAGTTCGATTCCCAACCACGATGCATATTCTAGCTGCCTTAGGAAAGCAATCTATCCACATTTTCCTCAGTCCACCCACCTGTAAAATGGGTACTGCCTATAGGCAGTACTTGAAATTTGTGGAATGTTAGTAATAAATAGTATTTGAGCGCCTGAAAGGCAGCCGTACTGTAATATTCTGAAATATGAGTTGAATTTGCTTTGGTGTCTATTGGCCTGCTGGGGAAATTATGTAAAGCCTTGAGGCTGCCTTCGCAGGTGGAAGACTATAACTATATTTTAATTTTTTTTTAGATGCTATGAAAAAATGCTCTTTGCTTTAAATACTTCAGGCTATTCTGGTATCGACAGTTTGCTCTCCAAGTTTAAAAAAACATATTTTGCTTTTTAATTCTTAATAGATGTTTAGGTTTTTTTGACATAATGACTTGAACTTAACTTTCTTTAAATCTGCAGGTGCATTACCTCAAAGGGAGGAAAAAAAATGTTTTGACTTTTTCCAAGCGACTGGTATGTACTCATTATTTTTGTTTTGTTGTCTCTCTCATCATCAGTTAGATTCTCTGCTCCTATTCTTAGCCATGTCTCTTTGCCGGTGTGTTCTTTTGTTTGATAATACTGATTATTTCGATTTCTGAGATGGTCAAAATATTTACACAAACCAAAATAAGTTCCCATTATCATAGGTGCCACTTTTCCGCTAAATAGCGGAAACTACGCTATGTTCCGACCTTTCTGATTTTTCTGCTATCTAAAACTGTCACCCAATCTTCAAGCAGATTTCGGCTATGACCAATACAAATTTGGAGACACACATATCATGACGGGTCTCAGTTTATAAAATTACTTCTATTCTACTCCGTTAGAGTATAAAAAAGAGGATCGAACGTCAGGGTAAACTGGTAAAGTCTAAGATAACCCGCATAACAATCCCATCTGCGAGGCAAAAAAATAGCGGAGGTAGTTGGGAACTGCTTCAAGCTTGAACGAAAGAAGGTAAAATGGACCTGCACAGGTTAAGCTTTTTTAACAGAATACGAAAGAGCACAGTTCTCGTTAAGCAAAAGCAATCTTAACTTCGTAATATAGGTCTAACGATAGGCGAACAGTTTGCAAACTAATACTCGATCAACCTTAAACAGCACTAACGCATAGCACAGCATAGTCAGAAGAAGGTTCTACAACAAGGTTGTACTAGCCAAGCAAGACAGATGAACTAGATGTAGATTAGCTACCGAGTACCGCTATTGTAGGTAATATCATAAAAATTTCATCGGATGGCAAACAGTACTGTAGATCTATGCAAACAGTACTGTAGATCTATAGATCTTTTATAGGTCTAACTTGTAAATTTTCACATCTAACATTATCTGATTTAGTCTTAGATTTGTATTTTTGCTGAGGGATGCAAATTTATTTTAGGCAGGAATGCAGACGGAGACGGGTGTAAGCTGAAGGCCATAACATCTAGAAATCTTAATATGCCAAGGACAATGGAAAATGGGATAGATATGTAAATAAACCGGCAATGTGGATTTTTAGTCTTTTACATTTAGTCTACCGCAAATACCGATATATCTGTACATGTACTTAGCCTTTTGTGTTGATCTTTATCATCTAGTTTAGAATAAATTCGTCTAACAATGAAAAATTTTAAGTAAGGGGTAAGTTTTAAAAAATTTCCTTGGGAGCATGCCCCCAGACCCCCCATAGAAAAGCTCCCGCCTTCGGCGGTTGCATCATCTGTTACTTAATTCTAGTAAAGTTCCTCCTTTTTAAAAATTATGTAGTGGCACCTATGCATTATAGTTGTTTTTCAAAGTTTCCACTAAATAGTTTGAATGTTTTGTTCCATTTCATAGATCATTTTTAGCTGATAATCGTTTCTTCTTTTTTTAAAAAGCAGACAATTCTAGTCGAAATGTAGATCATCTTTTTTGAAGCTGGTAACTTTATGGTACGAAAAAGACTAATAAGACATCCATTGGTTTTCTTTTATGAATTATTTTTATAAATGTACCATATCCCCCCAAAAATATTTATAAATATATATCTGCTTTTATGTATAATATTGTGATAAAATATCTTAAAGAAATTTTTTTTTTAAAGTAATGTTTTATGGAAACTGTTGTGTTTTATAATAGCTAACATTATAGTAATCGACAATTTTTAAATCAATTTATTAGTGAACTATGTCTTTTTTTTATAATCAGGAATTTTACAATTACATGTATTTATGTCTTTGTAGATCTCCGCGCTGCTGTTTTTATGTAATTGTTAAAGCAAGTTTTATCTATGTAAAGCGCTCTGAGCATCGCCATAGGCAGTGGTAAAGCGCTATATAAAAGTCATTTATTATTATTATTATTTATTATTACTAAAATTATTCCTAACAATGTTATCAGCATCAAAGATTCTCATACACCGATCTTTACTTTTTTATTCTTTTTTTTAATAAGATGTCTTTTCATATTAAAGATTATAAAAATTTGCGTTTTTTTGTGTACATATACCAAGGTACATTCTTTTCTGGCTTAAAACACCTTTTGTTTTTGTCTTTTTTTTTTTGTTTCAGTACAACTCAAGCCTGGCTCAAAAAAGTAAGCCTCAAACTTCTAATGTATTTTGCAACAGAGATAGACTGTGATTTTATAAATTGTAATCTTAGTTTGCAAGAAGGTTGAAATCACTTTGACGGGAAAAATCTAAAAAAAAAGCATATAAATGTTATATGTAAGAACTTTGTTGATGCCCTGGAACCTTAAGGTAGTGTAAGGGAAGGAATGCTATATAAATTGATAGCTTCCACCTAAATGAGTGTATTTGTTCCCTGTGATCAATTTTAGAAAATGGACTTTTCTACCTTATAGGTAAAGTTTAAATTTATACTACAGACGTGAATTTTTTGAAATGATGCTTGGAAATCAGAAATTTAATTTCAGTGTTGGTTTGGTGTTTTTATGGTTAAGACTCATTTAATACGCTTTTGCAGTACTAGTGCAATGTACAATTTCTTTCTCTTGATGTCTATGATGAAAAACTAACAAGTTCTTCACTTTACATCCTGATACCCACAGTCCGTTTGAGTACCTCCCTCCCAAGTATGCCAATACAGAGCAAAACGTGATCTACACGAAGAGCAGGAACAGTCAAATTGAAGCGGTACTGGAAACCATAGACATAGCGAGGCGAGAGAACAAGCCCAGTGGTTTGGTATTGAATCCAGAACAGGTTGGTTAGCATGAGCAAAACTTACCACTGGTTTAGTACAGCAAGATCCAAATGTTTGTGAAAATAATTTTCATAGTTTCTAGTTTGATGTCAGTGATGGAACAAGTCTGCTTTTTTTTACTCATCTCCAGCTTCTGACTTTGAATCCGCGGAGCTTTGCGGGAAAATGTAGAAAGTTTGTTGAAGGGAAGGTCTCTTTAAAGTAACCCAAAACGAACCAAAGAAGAAAGTTCTTCGCTATCTATCAACATTGAAAGTGTATTCTAAACTAGAAGAATACAACCCACACAGTGCTGCAAGTTTTTGCAATGCTAGCTGGGTTTTCCCCTGATATGCATGTATTTTAATACCTTTGATACCTTGATAGCCGAGAAAAGACCCATCATTAGTTTAAGTTTCACCTTTAGTTTGTTAGAAAATAAGGTTAGTCTGAGATTAGGTCATTCTGTACAAGGAAATTTGTAAACTTTGAAGAAGAGAAAAAATTGGGACTTCATTTCAGTTCATTAAATGCAAGGGTTCATTGAGTCTGAGGTTGTTGGAGGCGACGTCCACTGTACTGTACACAAAAAGTTTGTTTTCTTTACGTTTCTTTAAAAACTAGATCCAGTAGCGTTATCAAATGAAAATTTTAATTCCCAGTAGAAGACCTGTTTGTTTCTAAAGTTTTCTAAGAAGTTTTATTTCCTATCACCTATCAGAATAAGTCAAGTATTTGAAAATTTAACTTGAATAAACACAGTTCATAGAGATTTCAAATGTACACAAAATCATGCATGTAATCAGCGAAATCCCCCATCTTATAGAAAAATTATGATAATTTAAAGTATTCTTTACATTTTCAAGCTCAGGAAAGTATGTGTTGTTCAAAACACAAATGTATCCAAATAGGAAAAAAATATTTTATATAAACTCGTTACTAGACATATGACCTAGTTTGTTGGTTATATCTGGAAAGTATGTTTAGTCCTCATGGCTTTACATTTAGAGATGAGAGGAAATCTAAGTGCCACAACATATTATTTTTCAAGGGTTTGACTATTTCTGGCACCAAATACACCCAGAAAAGTTTTTCAATGAAAGTTAAGGATGAGTCCAAATTTCACAATTTCAGTTAACTTTAATTTTAAATTTTTTTTTACAGTTCGCATACTATTGTAATGTAAAAGACAACTCTCTTTTAGTTTTACAAATACCAATGTGGAACAAATGGCTATTCTTAGCTCATATTATAGTATTTATGCATTTTTACTGTATAATCTTGGTAGTTGCTTATGTTGCACTCTTTTACAATGGTTTATTGTGAGGGCAAGTTCAAGCTCAAAGCAACCTGGGTCAGACGACCATGAACATGAGAAACAAGTCCAAATAACAAACTCAACTAGAGAGTTGGCAGTCTAGAGAAAAACTTGATATAATATCAAAATCAAATATTCAGTATAAGGTAATACAGTCAACACTGCTTAAGTCAATTTCCAGGGGACATAAGTACTAAGATCGACTTAAGTGAAAAATCGAGTTAAGTAAGCATAAGGTCCTTGTTTGTCTTCGTCTGTATAATTTTCTCTGAGTATTTGTTTTTTTGTTGTTGTGGTTGTTGTTGTTTATTTTTTTATCAGGCAGATTTTATTATGTAAGGCACAACACATCTGGAACATGAGCGCGTGCCCCATAATACAGGAGACCAGTCATATTGTGATTAACATTACTGTAGTGTGATAGTGATAGAGATTGTACATTCCTCGAGAATCACACCCACCTACACAGGCCAGATGGCTCGAGCTGTGTGGCGCACGCTAGGCCACTAATCCTAACATGCCAAGCCTAGCTTGTTCATGGTGAGACAGTGGTGGGAGAGAGGAAACTTTGACCAGTCAGACAGAAAGAGAGACGAGTTGTCTAGACACTTTGTTTATTTAATCATCCTAGTCTTGTGGGTTACGCATAGCCACACCTGTAAACCTTTCAGCACTGTCGATTACAAAGACTGATGGAACAGTGCGGTTTTAGGGGTTTATTTCTCTAGCTTTCAGGGTTGTTTAACGTCTCCTAAGGTTCTCAGGAATCTTTATACGGGGACTCGGGTCGGTTATTGTCTCCTGAGGTTCTCTTGGATCTTTATACAGCGATGGGTCTGGTGTAGACTCAATCTGTCTAGCTTTATTGTGGTTTAGAAGGACTGGAGCTAAGGAATATCGTCATATTTTTTGCTAGCATGAGCTTTTCCAAGACCGACTTATATGAAAATGGACTTATGTGCTCGTGCTGATACTTTTGTTATCTGTAGGGGGAAGGGCCAAGAAAAAAGATCAACTTGATTAAAAATTGACTTATGCAGCATCGACTTCAGTGGAGTTGACTGTTATAGGTGAATTTAGGTAATCACATAAATGACAGATAAAATATAACGGAAAAACAGAGAGGCAGATTAGAGTTCAAATAAGATTACAGAGCAAACAACTGCAAAAAGAATTCCCAAATTACTACAGAAAATGTGCTAACCCAAGCTCCACAAACCCTAAAAGCTTATCACCGCAAATAATAGAACTCAACAATAACATCCAGTTTGTCCAAAATACGAGGGCAGGCTGATAAATAAGGGCCGTTTTTGAATAACTTTTTTATTTGAAGGACTACAGGAGTAAGTTACACATCAAATGAAAGCTTAGAGTCTCACCTATCTGATGAACTATTATTTTTCAACATAGTCACCATCGCGTTCAATACAGAGGCGCCAGCGCTGTACAAGTTTTCGCATTCCGTCGGCGAAGAATTCTGGTGTCTGGGATCGGCACCAAGAGCAAACATCCGCCTCAACTTCTGCATCGGTTTCATAGTGATTTCCCTTGAGATGTTTCTTCAGCAAAGGAAATAAGAAAAAGTCAGACGGGGCCAAATCAGGACTGTATGGCGGATGTGGTATGGTAGGAAGTTCCAACTGCTGTAAAGCGCACTGGGTTTGGCGACTGGTGTGTGGCCAAGCATTATCGTGCTGGATGATGTCTTTGACTTTGTCCTGTCAAACCCATCTGAGTCCGCCCTTCAATGCACGCAGAGTTGACACAGATCTCTCTGAATTTATTGTTGTGCCTTGCTCCAAAAACTCAATATGGACGATACCTTCCATGTCCCAGAATATTGTCAGCAAAACCTTTCGAGCTGATGCGACGACTTTGAACTTCTTCGGGGCTGGAGAGTTCTTGTGTCGGTACTGCATAGACTGCATCTTGTCTCTGGGTGATAGTGATGCACCCAAGACTCGTCACCAGTGATGATGCTCCGCAGAAAACGCTCGCCGTCATGAGTGAATCTTTCTAACAGTTGTGTACAGATCGTTTTCCTCTGTGCCTTCATTTCCACAGTGAGCTGTCTCGGTACCCATCTTGCCGAGACTTTCCTGTAACCAAGGTGGACTGTGATAATGTGATGAACTCGTTCTTTTGAAATGTCAAGCGCATTTGCAATGCCTTTATGTTTCACTCCTCTATTTGCAACAATCATTTTGTCTACCATCTGTTGGTGCATAGTGTCACTTGCAGAGACCGGCCGCCCGGGCCTTTTGCGATCACAGACTGTTGTTTCTTTAGGGTCTTCTCCTCGATAAAATCTTGCCCACTTTCAAACTTTACCTTCAGTAAGACAAGCATCACCGTATACAGCTTTCATTCTCTTGTGGATGACAACTGCAGAACATCCTTCTGCAGTAAGAAACTCGATAACAGAGCGTTGTTTCATAAGGTGGTCATTTCTAGCATACACCATTTTCTCACCGACCGAGATCGCTGCACACATATTGCAGCGTCACTGATTGTGAACGCAAATGACGTCACACAGGGTGAAGTGTGGCTAGACAATTGGTTTGAGAGTATGCATGCAAAATGTGAAGTTTCTAGCGCGGTTATTTTTAAAGTTACAAGAAAACGGCCCTTTATTATCAGCCTGCCCTCGTACAATTAAGTTCGAGCTGGATAGAATGCATATAGGCTTCAAATCTGACAGCGAGTATCCAGCGACGACAGTCTGAATTAATGCACCGCTCTCTCTTTACATCTCTGATTGTACTTGTTTGTCTCTCCCCAACCCCCCTACCCCCACTCGATCCCTTTAAACCCTCTATGTTGACCCTATTGAGTTTCTAGGCCTACTGCTAGACTGTTGACCTAGATCTGCCTCTGTGCCTTGTAAGGCTGCGGTCATAGTGATAGAGCATGTGCTCAAATGTTCCAGTTACTTTTAAACCCGACCGCTCTCCCTTTATCACTCTCTCACCTCTCACCTCTGGCCTTTAATTTAAATAAGCTTATATAGCAAAAAACTATGAACGAAACACAATATAATTCTTGTATGATTTAGCCTTCAAACGATCAGATTTAGACGCACATCCCTAGATTGAGGAATTACCCTACCTATCAACACAAAATTGAGGGCTTTTAGCCATTTACCGGACCTTCAGCGCTTAACAAAAATTTTTCTCTGTTCCTTTTAAATATAGGATTATCATTCAATGTGTCCACAGGTCTCAGCAGAGAATCCACCGCCTTATGAGAATATGATCGCCATCAAGAGAGTGCTAGGGGAAGGAAACAGCGCAGGCAAAGTTTTTGTTGTTCAGGATGCCAGCACTGGAAAAGATTGTGCTGTGAAGACGGTAAACAAAATATTTTTCGACAGTTTAGTATGTGTTTAACTTTGTTTAGTTTTTAATACAATCATTGTGGAAAGAGCAGTGTGTAGCAGCTACAGTGTAATTCACTTCAAGTGAATGCCTCTGTCTGAGGGATTGTCTTACATAAAGTAAACTTTGTATGGCAGTTCCATTTTGTATTTATTTATATACATTTGTGACCCCAATCGCAAAAAACCCAGCTTAAGTCACCCAGTCACCTTCTTAGCTACAGACAATTTCTCAATTTCAAACTTCTAAAAAATCAATCAATTTTTCTTTTTTCGCTTTGAAAACTCATAACAGATAAATGCATTGTCTTTTGCATAATGTTGCTGAAGTTGCCTTCTAGTCAAATACAATATGCAAAAATGAAAATTGTTGACTTTAGCTCTGTTTTCTGGATTTGTGTTTAAGTAACTTTTTTGCGAAAAATGAACAAAATTTTTTTATCCCAAGGTGTTGTCTTATCAGTATTCCACTGTATTACAATACTTTTTTTAAAGTTAAAATAACTTAACTAGGAATTGGGAAGTTTAGATTGATTACAGAAATATCTGAAAATCATGTAAAGATAAGAAATAGATGTAGATTAGTAAGTCTGTGAGTGGGAGCAGTCAAGTAGATGATGATGGCTACAGGTTTAGTCGCTCTGTTCAAATGTAAACAATGTGAGTTTCCAAGAGTCTTTCCCACTGGCAGCCTGAAACTTATTAAAAGCTTGACCAATGTTAAGAATGTGGTTGACAAGTTATACCAAGTGTGAGTTCACAGGGAGGTCATGTGTTCCCCAACTTTCTCTTAATTTACGTAGCTGGACCACAAAATTACCTTACAAATTTCTCTCAACAGTATTTTTGAGTATAATCATTGTTGCTTGGTTAAGAATTAAATGTTGTCGAGAGAAAACAAACACTTTAACTGTAACTTTTCCCTTGCAGCCAACACTATTGTAGTTTAAAGTACCTTGATGTAGGTTGTCACAAATCAATAGAATGTGAGGAGTTCTAGCCACCAGGAATAAACTCCCTAAAACTCTTTGCTAAAACGTTTAAAAATCAAATCTGTTAAATTAGTGTTTCTTTAACATTGTCATCTAAAATCTGACAACAGTAAACTGTTGGAAATGATCCAGTGCAAATGCTCAATATTAAAATGGGAATTAGAAAAAAAAAGTAAATGGTTACTGTATACTTCAGGTTTTTAGGTTTGTTTTTTGGTGAATTAGTTGAAAGGATTGAAAATACGGGCTAATGATAAAAAGATCTGTACAGAAAGTGAAAGATGTTTATCTATCTAACTTTAATTGTGAACTTTTTACCAGATGACTGGAGAAGCAACATTTGTAATTCAGTGTGGGGAAATTCAATTGAACTGAACAGTTTTTAGATGTTGCAATTTAAGGGCATAAATCAAGGAACAATTCACAAAGACATGTAAAAACAAAATGAAACATTTCTTAGTGGACCACATTGCATTGTACATTGGATTTAGAGATCAAATTTCACCTGATTTCTTGTACCTGTTAATGGGTTGTACAACTAACTGGTCTGGTATATGGAAATGTCTTTCAAGAAAAGGCAGGCCACAGTACTAAGAAAAAAGATTTTAGTCTTCCACTGCCAAGGACAGTCGCAAGACTTTACATCTTTCCATAGCAGTTCGATACTCTCTGGAGCAATTTCAACTCATATTTTAGAACATTTCAGTACGGCTGCCAATCATGGGCTCAATTAACTGTGATTCACCTGCCTTTAGCTAGGTACCCATTTTACAGGTGGGTTGACTTGAAGAAAGTGTGGAGAGATTGATTTCCTGAGACAATAACAAAATGACGAGTGATCGGGAATTAAACTTGATTTTAACATTGTTCAGGAATAATTATAATAGAAATGTCAGCATAGCGTAAGTCTTTGTCTATATTTAAAATTCGTTTTGTTGAAACTAATTCTCATAGAAAGAAAATCTAAAAAGAAGAAGCAAATGAAAGATAAAGTCCTTCAGAAATAAGTATGCTCCAGTCAATGAAGTGGATCTAAGATCAGATAGTTTTAACTGTACGTTGTAACATCATTCCGTTTACATTATCTAAACTCAGGTTATCTTGCCTACACCCAACTTTTTTTTCTTCTGATTACTTTTGTACATTGTTTTCAGCTTTGAAACAGTGACAGTTTTATGACTTTCCTCTCCTTTGACTTACCTGTGTGTAAAACAACAAGAGTTGAGTATTGATACGTTGTTTTTGACAGTTGCAGTTGCACATTTTTGGTATTGTTTGTTCACTAATTCAAACCTGTTTTTATTGCATAACGTTCCAGTTGGGAAAGAAAACAGCTCTATTACAAATTACAACAACACAGTGTAATTTTTTCCGAAATTTCACGCTGTTGGTGTGATTTTTGTAGCGTCATCACATGTTACACGGTTTTCATGGCTTTATCATATATGTCTTGCAAACAGTCAAAATAAGTCTTTAGTGGAAATCGGAAGGCAGTCAGATATTGGTATCACAGAAAAACTTATTTTCCCTACTTTCAAATACGAGAAACAGAAAAGCTCTAGCATGCTTCTCTATAAAGTTATTACCTGTTTGAAATTGGCAGAGTTAGGACTTGTGAAAAATCAGAAAAGGGAGAAAATTGCATTTAAAGTTTAGATGACTATAAAGGTGTTGAGGCCTTAGCAACCGTACCAATTGAAAGTAAACACATAAAACATGAAATTTCAACATGAATTGGGTGTAAACTGTTTAGAAATAGTTTTAACAAAAATATCAAAGAAAAAAAATTGACTTCTGAACACACACTAAACTTTAAAAGCCTATATATATATATTTCGAAACTCACCCATTTGACTTAGGATTCATTTGGACAGAATGTAAGACACAACTATGTCATATGATTCACGGCATCACCACATCATGCTATTTGATTCTCACGACTTAAGCATAATTTGCTTATTACAACAACACTGCAAAGCTAGCCTTATTCTGATGCTTGTATTGCTGTAGAATGAATGAGCTTTTCAACTGTAGTGATTTACTAGAGCTGAATTTTTTTTTTTTGAAGTCCCCTTAAAAGTCGTCTAGACAATAAATGTTGTTTTTATTATGGATTTTATTCCATAATCCTGGATTTGTTTTCAGGCCTTTCTGATTCTGGTTATTAAACGTCTTGAATGGCTTAAAACATCAAGTATCGAATAGCTTCTGGGTATAGTTGATGAAATGATAACTTGCCTGACATGGAACTGACATTTGTAAATTCTTTCGGTTGTTTTTTTTTTTAAAGGTAAAAAAATCCCATAAGACGTCCCAATTTAGATGCCACTAAATATGTCGAACTTGCAATTGCCGACCTTGTAAATTGCATAAACTGTGGGGAAAAAATGCTGCTGCTTAGTCAGTTGTTTTTTTTTTCAAGACCTGTCAATGACCAAGCTTAATGGTCTCAAAGAATCAAACAACCTCATCTATAAAAGAAAAAGACATAAGACCTTGTTAATAGATAACTATCCTTTTCTACCCTTACACCCTACAAACGGACAGTTTTAGCCAACATATTCCATATATGTGAATATTTTCGGTTCATGAACTCCAGCTATGGAGAGTTCTCATCATCACCAAGTGTCACGGTACTTTATATGCTCATTGATGTAGTATTAGGAAAACGCTTCAACATCACATGGTGGAAAGGATTCGGCTTCTCCAAACGCTAGTGCTGGGCCATCATCCCCCTTTTACTAATCATAACTGTTGATAAATCATCCTCATACCAATCGCATATATGGAGATATCAAGGATTGGATATGAGCATTTGGCATTCACCATCCAGCAGTCACCCACTGGCCCAATATATCGCTCTACATCAGGAATATAGCAAAAACATATTGGCATTGGCTGATCTCAATTAGTAGTATTGTAGACGATTGACCGCGAGAAAAGGCACCAGTTTGTCTACTGTGTAGACGCTGACATACTTTATCTAGGGAAGTTGACCAAGAAAACTGCAGGTGGCAGGGATTTATTGCCACTTCAGTAATGCTGTGGAAACATTATATCAACGTCTGCAGGCCCGGCACTACCAAACACTCCTCAAAGGTCATAAAATTTGGTCGTTTAACAAGCTCAGAGGCTTTTAATAGCGTAAAGGGTAAAGCAATGAACAAAATTGTAAACCCGTTAAAGACTTATTGTTTTAAGCTTTGATACTGACTCTTTAACACTGAATGAGAGAGAAAAGTTTCTTAGAGTTAGACAATACAGAGTCATTGAATTGTTTAGGTACATTAATATTTTGAGACTTAGTTAATGGAGCAATGTTGGCGCAAAAAAGTTGTTTTTTTTTAAAGAGATTTTTTTTCTCTTTATTTTCTACAATTAAAAAAAGTAAAACCTATTTGTCACTTTCTCTCTCTCTCTCTTTTTTTTTTTTGGTTTGTATATCTAGATCCAAACAGAGCTAATTCATTTTATTCGAAGTTCTACCAACACTGTCTGGTGTAGCCTGCTTAGAGGGCTAATCAAAACTTACGTATTATTAATTTCTAAGTCATTCTGTACTCAATTTGAAGCAGAGACCAGCTGTATATTCACACACTTACAGTCTTCAAGTTGATAGATATTTTGAACAAAATGTTTCATACCAGATTCTGCCCTCCCATTCCATTTTTTGTTTCAGGTTCTGATCAGTCATTTCAGCAAAGATGAGATACGCTCATGGGTTCACCTGGGTGACACAGGAAAAGCTCCAGAGTTGTATAGTTTTAAACTTCATGGCAATCAAGTCGTTATGAGGGCCGAGATTGTAGAAGGCAAGTTGACCCCACAGTTTTTCATGGCGACATTATAGTCTTAATTGTTATTTTCAGTGATTGGAATTGATTGTAAAGCACAGTTGCTTAATCCGATTTACAGGGAACATGACCAACGACATCTGCTTGGGGATAAAAACATAGTTATTAGCAAGTCTTTGACAGGATTATGCACATGGGACACAAAAACAGCCTCGACTTAAGCAGAATTGACTGTATTCAAGTTTAGAAGTTGTTAGAGCAATACAATTTTTTGGACAAAAATAAGCATTCAGTCAAAAAATTGTGAAGGCTACCAACATTTCCAAATCATTTAGCTGCAGGACTTCCTTGTGATCAGAAAATATGTTTGTTGCAGTTGTCATTTTTTTTTCTCAAAGCAATCAAATTTTTTGTGCCAGTATCTATTTTTTCCTGCTCCATTTTTTTTCTGTTCAGGAAAAACTTTAAAAGAAGTGTTTGCCAGTGAAGGCTTTCAAAAGCTTTTAACTGATGAGGGAAAATCTGACCAGAAAAAATGTTTTGCTCTGCTATTGCTTCGGGGTCTATTGGACAATTTTAATCTCCTCAAAAAAGGAAACTTCACCCACGGAGATTTACATGGTAAGCTTTTCTATTTTGGCTGTTAAAACTGTTCTCCCTAAGTGTGTACAGTCTACTACCTAAGAAGTACAGTCCACTCCCTAAGTAAGTACAGTCCACTCCCTAAGTAAGTACAGTCCACTCCCTAAGTATGTACAGTCTACTCCCTAAGAAGTAGTCCCAGTCGGATACAGTCAAAGCCTCCTAAGCAACCACCTTTGTAAGGAGACCACCTGTATTGGCGACCACTTTTCTTCAACTCCATTGCATTTTTTCTATATTCTCTTTCCTACATGGTGACCATCTCATTAAAGGGACCGCAGCAAGCTTTTTTTACTTAATCTCACAATATTCTTTACACTATTACAGTCCCTTTTAAAGAACCTCTGCAATGCTACTGATCTTGGCCTAAGAAGAACAGTCAGCCAGCAGTCCAGATACCGAACATGCTCCTCCTTTCCTGTCCTCTAAATATTTGAGCTTAGCTCTGATGCGAATCTACAAATAAGATGGCCTGCAGTGGCTAGATGGATAGCCAGGGAGAAAGGGACAGGTGGTCACAAGGCTGAGCAAAAATAAATGGACTAAGTACCCCACACTGCCTATGGATGGATTTGATGTGCCCCTCCTTCCCCACATACCTCTATTGCTTAATTGTTTATCTATGGCATAGGTGCCACTTTTCCGTTAAAAAGCAGAAATTCGCCTATGTTCTGACCTTTCCAATTTTTTTCGCTATCTACAACTGTCACCCGATGTTCAAGCAGATTTCCGCTATCACCAATACAAATTTGACATACATATGACAGGTCGCTGGCTATAAAATTAATTTTATTCTACTCTCGTATGAGTGTAAAAAGAGGTTAACACATCAGAGAAATTCGCGGCAACCCTACTTTTTCTCTAAAGGATAACATTCATAGCGATCGTATCCACGAATTAAAAAAAAATACTGAAGGTTGATCGGAATTGCTTGAACAAGAGAGTAGAAAATAAACCTGCGCGGGTTAAGCTTAGAACAACAGAATAAAAAAGAATGTTCTTGTTAAACAAAAGCAATCTTAAATTTGTAATCAAGGCCTATCAATAGGTGAACAGTTTGCAAAATTATACTTGATCAACCTTAAAAGGCTCTAGCACAATAGCATAGCATATATAGTCAGAAGAAGGTTCTAAAGATTTTGCTGAAGATTGTGTTTGCAAATTGTCTTAAGAAAAAATGAAATTTTAGGGTTGGAGACTAATGCCATGTTATGGTGATTATATTCAAGAATGAAATAATGCTGCCTAAATACTCTTTATAATGGCTTTTTTTTGTAGGGCAACTTTGAAGGGGGGTCACATCACCTGTCAATGCCAATAAAAGTTCCTCCTTTTTGAAAGTTATAAAGTGGCACTTATGTTGTGGCTATTCCCCAAAAGAGTGTAAAGCTAGGTAACAGAGGGTTAAGTTTAACTTGAGACAATCATAGGACAACTGATCGCCAGTTTATCACCTGTATCTGTCAATAGGCGGCAGTTAAGGTGCCAATGATCTTGATTACCACAGTTTGAATTCGAAATATTCAGTGAATGTTTAGATACAGAAATGTCTCTGTGTTGATGGGATAAGCTTTCATCAAATGCTGGCCTTCTTTGTCTAGGTATGTCCTGATATGATCATCAATTTTCAAAGTGAACAGCGTGCATGTTTAAAAGCATGTTCCTAAACACAACCACCTGTCTATCACAACTACAGTATTGTTATTTATCTTTAATGGCGGCCTTGGGCAGGTTTGGCTGCATTTCAAACCCCATGGAATAAAAGTTTGAATTATCCGAAAATCAAAATTATCAGTAGAGTCCAGTCTGGACATTTCAAAACCCAGGGGAACAAAGTTCAAGTTTGAATTATTGGTTTTCAATCAATTATTTTATAGGAGAGAAGTAAGATTGGTAAGATAAATACAATTTTAATTAGATAAGTCTTTAAGTTATCCAGGTTTGAGTTATCTGGAATCTGATGTATACATTCCAAAAAAAAAATATAAGTCTATCTGAAATAGTTTGAATTTTGTAAGCAAATATTTGAGATAATCAGGTTTGGCTCATAGTGATAGCAACTGGCTGGACTGCCTGAGTGATACCCTGCTTAAGTAAATTTCTAAATCTAGATCGTCTTGTTCAAATGTGCCTTAAAACTAAGTAAGAAATGCCCCAAACCACATCTCTTTATTGTTGGGGGGAACCATTCTTGTCACCTTATCACTCAATTTTAGACCTAAATGGTGGGAGAAAATTATTAATTTCATAGACATCTACATTTTCATAGTCCCTCTCTTTAACGGTCTGTGCATCCGGCATTAACCTACGCTAAAAAATGTGTAAGTCAAATATTACATCTCTATGTATACAAACATGTAATCTTTACCTTGTGGGGTTTGAACTTCCTTACGAACAAAGCCCTAATGGGAACATGTAAGTCCTTTATTTAATTTTCCAACGCTGTTTAGTAAGGTAGGACCAGCTCTGGCATTCCCTGAGTCACAAAAAAACCCCCATAAGTTCCTTAAAAATAGAATTTAGCTTTCTTTATTAGTCAGAGGGTGTCAAACCACACCTAGCTATATAACTGACATAGCCATGTTTACATACTGTAATGCTTTTTGGCCTCTTTGACCTGCAGGTGGGAATGTCATGGTCTCACCTACCCTGGAAATGAAGCTCATTGATTTTGGATCGGCTAAAGGCATGCGTCCTGACGATGGTATAAACCATGCGCACAGATTGAAAGCAGACATTGTGAGCATCCTCCGCCACTTTTGTCATGCCTACACCGGTTATGATTTTAATCAGCAGAGTGACGCCCAGAAAGTTTTAACTCTCCAAACTTACAGAGAGGTAGAGTAGCGTTGTTTTTTTTTATTATAGATTTTTCTACAATATGAGACTAAGGCAGAGCTCAACTTCACCACTTGGTGCAAAAGTAAAGAAATTCTTAGGTGGGTTTTATTATAATGTTATTACTCTAATTATCGCAAAGCCAACTAACTATGACGCCCACTGTTGCCTGTTGTTACCTCAATTTTTGTACTGAGCCTGCATTATTTTGTACCTTATAGTTATAGATTATGTGGATAATACAGAGCTCAACTTTACAAGAGAATTGGTGAATTGGTGAAGAAATGCTCAGCTGAGTTTTTAAATTTTTACTTACTCTAATCCAACTCCAGTCCAGTACAGATACTTATGAAATATTAAATTTAACCTTGAATCAGCCGAATTTCAAATTTGTAGTCTACATTTACAAATCATGAATGAAATAGTAATGATAGTAAAAATGCAGAGCATTCATGAACCACCTAATCCCAAAGTGCATCATGGCCCAAGGTGCACTCATTCATACTGTACAGCATAACATAATAACGAAAATCATATAAAACATACATTCTCCAAGTTTGTGTACTTCAACAGCACACTTAAACAACCGTACAACTATGTACAGAAGTGGAAGTTTAACTTTAAAATACAATTTCATATGATACGTTTTTAGACTTGTTTTGAATTGATGTTCTGATGATGATATTAATCTGTGGCATATTGGCAAAGAATTCCTGAGGGCACGATGCACAGCATAACTGACTGATTAAGATAGATTCTATCAGCGTATTTCTCAGAGCTTATCTTAGGTATAAAGATGAAGGAGCTTTACCATTGATGCACTTATAACATATCACTGCAGTCTCATGAGATAAATATGATTTTTACTGGAAGCCAGTGTAGTTCCTGACACATACAGGTAATATGATATCTCTTTTTTCGTTTTTAATTGGTGGCCTGGAAGCACGGATTTGATATCTAATTTTCAAATAATGTTTAATATTATAGTTTGAATAAATCAAGAATCAGAATTAACCAGGGTCACAGTTATTAGATTTGACAGTGTATTATGTCCACAATTGAACTTTAGGACCTCCGTTTATGTACAAATACAACAGTTTGCAGGTTTTTTTTTCAAGATGGCTACTTTGATTGGTTATTAGAGCTAGAAATCTCTTGGCAAGTCACAAAGTTCATCATGTTTTCATTTACAATTATAGTGAATCTTGAGCTTTTTATTGGTTTTGATGTTTTTTTTTGCTTTTGGTCTGCAAAGGTTTGCATAGTTAGGTCATCTTACTTTGCAGGCCACTTCAGACTTTAATTTGATATTAAGATGCTTCGAAAGCTTTTTAGGGATTTAAAAAAAAACAACACTTTACAATAAAGTGTCTTTATTGGAACCACTGTATAATAAAAGTAATCATTCAGGAGAAGAATTATGATCTATTTTAATGAAGAATATCCAGATTTTAAGTCCTAGGACTACATCTAGATTTTAAAATTCCAATTTTTTCTTCTCCAGTTTGCTGCCAACTTTGTTTTTATTATGTTTGTCAATTAATAAATTTTTTGTTTTATTTGGGTGTTAAAATGGTGGTGGAAAAACTTCTAAGATGCTTTACAATATAGTCCTTTTATAGTGATAGCCCCTTTATTGACTCTTAGACATACTGACGCTCTTTGCTATGAAATTTTTTCCTCTATAATCTTACTAGACTTTTCCTTTTATAATCGAGTCAAGGTGAGTGTATATTTATCGCTGTATAAATAGACTACATCATATGAAGTCTAATTCTCTAAAGCCAGTTTTACTTGACGTATATCATGTCCCTGGATTGCCTTTAGACCTGGGATCCGTTTTTGTTTTCTTTATGTGTGTGAATGTGTGAGTTAGTGTAGGGGAATTACAAGGACAAAATTTTTTCAAAGTCTGTGGTCCAGAGATGATCGGGAGTTTGCCATATTTGATACAGGTTGTGTGAAACAGGCTTTACCCCTTTATACAATATTCCTTTTCTCTATTCAGCCTATTCATGATTACCTCTCCTAAATAATGAAAAAAAGACAGTCCATACACCAGCTGCAAAGATGTCTACAGATTACAGAAGACATCGTTAACGAGGTATCAACTCATATGATTTCTTTTTTGTGTTGTCTTTTTATCTGTATTTCTTGCGTGTCAAGATAGCACGTAAATTTTTTTCAAAACCTTTACATCTTATACCCGACAAGCTTCTCTGTAAATTTTCATGAGCCATTTGTTGGATCTAAGGTCGTCCACTATTGTTTCTAACTGTGCATTGATAGCCTAACCATCCTTGTGTTATCCTCTACTCTTATTAGTTCAGAGAGGTAATGCCGAACATTCCTGAGGGAGATCGGAGATGGCTGTTTGATGTGATTGTGTTTGTGATGAACACAGTACGAAATGAAAGTCAGGACAATTATGGTGACGTCACAGACGCTGCAAGCGAGGTGGAGGCAAATTTGCCCATCAAAAGAGGTCAGTCTGGGCATCATCAGGGGTCATCAAGTATTGATGGTCACGGCTGAACTTTTTTTTTCTTCACCATCAGCTTTTTCTGTTACAGTGGCAGGATTTTCGGGTCCAGAAGAAGTATCCCACTGTAGGCATGTTACCGCAATAAGAATGTAAAGGGCAGTTATAAAAAAAATTGCAAAACAGGGACGCTTCAAGAGTGGTATTCGAGAGGCCTTTGCCCGCAAAAAGCAAGTCCTAGCT
>BMAT01005454.1:81447-95537 GCA_019649035.1 Elysia marginata | reverse complement strand
TAACATGCCGTCAACACTTGATATTGACAGTCATTTACGGGATTTTTTCCCGATTAGGCGGGTAAAATTTCCCGATTTCACAATGACTTTAGAAAGAAAAAATTCCGTTCCCTGAGATTTTTCCCGATTTCACAGAAATTCCTGATTTCGCAGGTCCGACTGTACTTATAGTCAACACCTCACAATGGTCTTCTTTATTTAAGTATAGTACCTCTCTTTCACGTTCAGTCAACTGCTTCGGGCCTAATTCCGCTTAAGTTAAAGTCAACACCTCGTAGCCAGATGGAAAAAGATAGAGAGACTGCAGATAGAGACAAAGATATGGGTAGGTGGGTGATCTTTGTTTCCATCCATGATTCAAGACACTGGGTGCAGCGCATGCTTGCCTGTCTGGACCCACTGGCCTGGCAACGGCTAGTGGGGGAGAGGGGGAGGGCTAGTACGGCTGGACAGATGCTGATTGGGGCAGTTCCCTGATGATTCTCCCAATCCTCCCTGCTTCGCAACACCAGTCCAACAAATTTAATATTACACAAACACAGTGTTTCTGTGCGCGCACTTAAGCATTCCATCCCTGTATTATTATTAAGATCTAGCCTAGGCCAGCCTCCATCATTTCTCCGAGTTCCGTCTTAGATTGCGCTCGTTGAATTTATCTAGCTCTTACAGATTGCACTATGTTTACAACCCCTCTGAAAATGGATATAGTCAACCTCGCATAAAGTCAACACTTTTTTTCAGCCCCGAGGTGTTTACCCTATCCGGATTCTTGTGTATTATTACTGCTCTTTTGCTCATATTAGCAGCCCTTTCTAGGACATGACTTTTGCTAATTTAGTATTTAAAAGGTCTTTTTGTAGAATTTAAGATTATAGCCAGCATTTACTTCTTATAATATATGTCGTGCAACCAGTCAAAATGAGTCTTTAGTCGAAATTGGAGGGTAGTTAAACACTGCGGAATCCATACCTTTAAGAGAAACTCTTGCTCAAAGTTAACTCTGTTTTGCAGTCGCCTTTTGTATTTCTTTATATGTTTGTAATGGTTAAAGTCAACTCTTGCTTAAAGTCAACACATTTTCGCGATCCCGAGGTGTTGGCTTTATGATTGGGATTCCAATGTATTGGTATCATAGAATAGCTTATTTTATCAGTATCTACTTTCAAACACAACAGGCAGAAAGCTCTATCATGCTTCTGTATGAAGTTATAGCCATTTGAAGTCAGCAGGGTTAGGACTTGCGAAATTTCAGAAAAGGTAGAAAATAGCACTTGAAGTTTAGAGAACTATTAAGGTGTTGAGGCCTTAGCAACAATAATAATTAGAATGAAACATACAAGCCATGAAATTTCAACAGGAATTAGGTGTGAAAACTGTTTAGAAATGTTTTCAGCGTCAATACATAAAAAAAAATAAAAAAAAATTGACTTCTGACCTCCCACTAAATTTTAAAATCCTATATCTCAGGACTAAGCCATTAGACTTACGACTCATTTGGATAAAATACGAGACGTATAAGCATTACATGCTTTGAAGAAGTTAAACAACACGGGAAAAGAAGGAAAATCTTTTACAGGCCTTCAGTAAAAACTTTGATTTTAAGAAAACAAATTTCACCAACTTCTAATTATGAGTTCAAATCTAACAAAGCCAAAGAGGAAAAAAAATCTTACTCAAAATAAGAAAACTTCAAATTATGAGAATTTTTAATTGGGAGATTTCCATTGAATTAAAATGCAGTAGAAACCTCAAAAGTTGATGTCTAATCGATAGAAATTCCCATAATTCAAAGTTTTTTGGGAGTGAGTTTTTCTTCCTCATTAATTTTTATAAAATTTTTAATCAAAATTAGAGGTCAATTAGATTATGATTTTTGTTGACGACCAAGCTTTGTTAGGATCTCTTTTGGCACATGTCATTCTATGCCATTTCTAACTCTAGATGACTGTTTTAGTTGTATTCTTACTATTTAGAGTAAATTTATTTTGATCCTGTGTTATATACAATGTAATATGCTTATATCAGAGATGTGAGCGCCTAATGCACAAAAAGCAGGTAACACCTCTATATAATTGTCATCTGTCCGGCACTGATAGTCAATAATTGCAATTATAGAAATCTTTGGTATATCAACAATAAAAAAGGTAGATTCTACTCTTCATTAGGGTCTATAGATACAGCTGTACAACCCAAAAGAAATGTTTGATTTTCTTAACATCTCAAGTTTGGGCGATTTTCTTTAACAGTTCAGTCTTAACTATTTTCAAATTTCCTGCTTTTTGGGTCAAAGATTACTGCTAAAAAATCGGAAAACTTGCATCTCTGTCAATGTTATATTGACATGCTTTTGGTGGTCAATATAATGTTGAAATATAAAAATGTTTATGAATAAATTAAAACACAAAGACAAAAAAAAAATAAGTAGAGGCCAACCATGCTGATACTATAAATATTAACTAATTAACTCCCTTGTTTTGTTTTTCATGGGAAAACGACCTTGGGGCCTTTTGTTTTGCTGTGGTTTTAGTCTTTCTGTATTATTCCTAATTGATGAAATCATTTCTAATAAAGCCATAACTTGTTTGTTCTTTCTTTACTTTTTGTTTCTAGATCTTTTTTAATCAATATAGGTGTTAGTATATTGATAGAGCAAAAAAGCCAGGAAAAAAAGTGGATATAAGACAAATTTTTAAATAAAAGTATAGATTAAAAATTCCTTTACAACCAAACATGCCGACAGGTCAAAATGTCGATAAAGTTGCTGTTGATATGAGCTGACTATACTGTAATTCTCGATAGGTGTACTTTTCTGTTCAACGTAACGTTTTAAAAATGAAATAACCTCAAGATAAAATAGAAAGAGACAGTGATAATAATCGTTATAGTTTAATCATAAAACAATTTAATAGACGCTTGTCATGTCTCTTCATCTTCATCTTCCTCTAAATCTTCATCCTCATCATCTTCATCTTTGTCGTCACCAGCAAGGGCAGACTCATCTTTCTCTTCATCTTTTTTAGCTGAGGGAAAAGAAAAGATTTTTTTTGGTAAGCCTAAACCAAATTACCTCACTGATAATTCAAAGACAGTTTTATCTGACAGAAGACTGGTTGATTTACAGATGTTCAGTGAAACATTGCTACAGCTAGAGTTTTTGTTTAAAAAATCCCAGTAGTATAAGACGAGTTCCGGAAATAGGAATGTAAAGGGGAATTAGCAAAAAAATCAACACATTGTACATGTACCTATCAACCGCCTGCTTTCTTCACCTTAGCGCAGACTTGTGAACAAGACAAACAATGGCATGCATGAACCTATGAGTACGAGCCTAGCCCAGAATGGGTCTGCGGTTGTGTAAAGCCTTCACTCTCTGTGCTTACGGAAAGTTTCCTTGCTTCATTTTTAATATAGTTTCTTTAGAGCTCGCCTAATTTCTCCTGATGTATCCCAATAGGGGCCTGTCCTTATCCTGTTAAAACAGTGCACAGATTATAGACTTTAAATAGAGAAAAGAACGAGATTCCTCCCAAGTCCTGCAGTGGGGATGATCCCACTACAGTGAGTGTCACTATAGTTGAGCACTACTTTATAAGCAGCCCCCTTTCAATAATCAATGGCAAGCTGTGATTTTAGGTGCTGAAAGATATTTCTATTTGTGTGTTTGAACTTCGCTCAGTGATTGTTTTTCATGAGCATTTGCATGGTTTAAGAAATGAAACTGCTGGGTTACAGGAGTGAAATCTTCTTTAAGCCTCATTATATACTGCAGTTTAACAGAATTGAACCCCCGCCAACTTCAAGTTATAAGTTTTAACCTCACAAAGCCAAAGACGTAAATTAAACATCACTCTTGGAAAACTCGGGATTATCAGACTTCAATATTGGAAATTTCTAATGTATTTGAACTCGACTAAAGTCTGTGTACAGATTCCATTCATCACTCTATTCCAATTATTAAAGAGTGCAGTAGCTTTGAGGAAGGACTAATTTAACAACTTCTATTTAAAGGTGTCAAGAATACTTTGAGACCACCACTTGGTTTTCTCAGTGAGTTCTTGCGCCTCTAAGTACCATGAACTCTTGATAACTTCATCAAATTTGAAACCCCACCTTTGGTCTACTTACGTTTAACCTTGACCCTGTCTGGAATAATCGGTTCTGGCTGGTCATCAAAAGTTTTCCACTTGCCGCTGTTACTCCACATACCCTCCATGGTAATGTGGAAATTAGACATCTGGTGCCCAAACAGCTTCTGTATTGATTCAGTAGAAGAAAATTTGAAGATTTGTTAAAATCATAAAAGCTATTCTTTTTTTTAGCTAATAAAAACAAGAAAAACCATCATGACCAAATGCAGTGGACTTTTGTAAAACCGAAATTCTAGGAATGGCTAAAATCATTTTGGCTTAGACAAATGAATCAAATTTAAGACAAAACGATTTTCTCAAATTTAAAACAGATAGTTTGGTTTTTGCTTCTAACTCTTGATATATAATATGTTTTTAAATACACATCTGATTGTTATGCTTCCTACCAGGCACAATTTTGTACCTTCACAAGCTTCATTTCATGAATAAATTTCTCATCTCCATAAATCAATAACCATAAGGCATAGGACAAGAAACACCGTACAGATTACCTTTAATATCTGTACTATTCGACATAACTTCCATAATTGTGGAGATATTCCTATTCCTGCATCAACCATGATCAGGCTTCCTACGTATAGACATAAGGGCATTTGTCAAGGTAGGCCTACTTTATCGCCACTTTTATTGCTGGAACGATGTCTTCAAATACTAAACCAAACCATTGGCCATAAATGTGTTTTCTTCACTTTTGGGAATAGGTGGAAATCACAAAGGGTAAGTAAAGTGAAAATTGAGGGTGCTCCAACAATTTCACTCACAGCCCGCCCAACGTCTGTCACCGCCCTGAATGGTGCATTGTCGTGATGATACACAATGCTTGATTCTAACACTCCAGGTCATTGCTTTAAAACAACAGGTCTGAGTTTGTTTTGAGGTTGCAGCACCTTCTGGTAAATTAAGGTACCTACAGGCACAGGCCAGCGCAGAACCTCACAATTCTGGTAGAAAAATATCATGTGCGTGACCCTCAAGAGCCGCTTGCTTATGCCGCACTCTTTTGGAGCTGGCTCATCAAAGTCTCTCCATTTGGCTGATTTGCGCTTTGTTTCAGGATCCATGGAATACACCCAAGTCTCATCGCCGGTGACTTTCTTACCCAAAAGATAATTTAATGATTACACGGAGGTCATATCTTGAAAACCCTTGGTGTGCGGACGAGACTTTCATTCTGGCGGTTCTTATCCCCCAAGAAGTTTATGAAAAATGGATGCCATTCTGGATCCCTCCAGCATAGAGCCAAAATATTTAATGGAAATTTTTTAAAGGTTTGATCCCTATACATACAAAATCTCATGTTCATACCATCAGTGGTTTGGACTTTACAGGGTAGAGAAACTTATTTATAAATTGGACCTTGTAATTTAATTTAACTTATAAATTTTTCAGTATAAAACCAATCAAGGACAACAATCAAAGACACAAAAAAAAAAAAAAAAAAAACGAAATTCAAATTATACACAGTCTCAAACATATGATTTTTTAAAAATTGTCACTCACAGTATGATTTACAATACCAATTTTTAAAAAAATTGGTCTTAGTTCAATATAATAGTCAAATTATTCAAGATCATTCTTAAAATAAAAATTCAAGGCTCTCAACAGACTGCAACAGATGGCAGACAGTAAGCTAAAACGACAGCGGGCAATCAAATCTCAGTACAACTACGTCTTGCAACAGTCTACATGAGTGAGGGGTCTAAAGTTTTCCAAAAAATTGCCTTTCCAAAGTTAATTTATTCCTATTTTTCTTTCCACTTTCAATTAAAAAAAAAAGTTTCCAACATCTTTTCCCAAAATGTTAATATTTTCAAACAATTGTTTGTGTTTGGAAGGTCAAATAAAAAAAAAATGCACTGTTCCAAATGTCAATACCTTGAAATGTGAAAATCAAACTTATTTGGATTAATTGCAAGATGTGTTGGACAGTTTGTGTATTTTTCTCACCAAAATTCGGCATTGCTCTGGGTTAAGAACTTGACCTTTCTCACACACTGTATGGTCTCTCAAGAGATGAATGACACCTTATTAAAAAAAAAAAGAAACAAGATTAATACAAGTTTGCCACGCGGATGGCACACAAATTTCCTAAAATCCAATCACTATTTTCTTTAACAGACCTAGATAAACATACAAAATATGTCAGTTGGGGGCACTGAATTGCCATTGCTCATGGGATCAAGAACGTCCGAATTTGTTTATTCAGATTCTCAAGCTTAAAAAAAACAACAAACACACACAAAAAAAAGCAAATGGAAAAAAACTGAAAATGACATTCCTCGTGCCCTTACCAAAGGCCTATTAGAAACAGCAACAACATTTAGCCTAACAGAATTAAAAAATGCTATTTATAGTATACGATTTTTAATTTCAGGGGGTCAAAGTGAAACATAAACTATTTTATCACAAATATATTCTCTCTTGGTGTGATGCTTTTTTTTAAGGTGTAATGAAAAAAAAGAAATAAAGTTTAATAGGAATAAAAACCTAGTGGGACTTTCCCAAACTAATAATAGATGCTGGAAATCTCCCTTTACCACGATTTAAAAACCTGCACGCCAGTAGGCTGGATTAGGCCTCTTTCTTAATTTCTTTTAAAGCATGATTCATGGTAACAGTTGCTCGGTGGTACAAACACTGTTACCAGTACCAGTTGGCATAAAACAGAATCTAGATCAAAGAAAGCTTTTAAACTTCGAAATTACTGTAACAAGAAGAAAAGCTTTTATAAAACTCCAATAGCATTTTTTCGCACTTGCTTCAAATGCATACTGATTTAGATCTACTTGACTCCTTAACAAATGGCATAAAGTGGGAGCCTGTACCCTGTAGGATCCTAGCATGGACCAGTCTAAAAATAGGTCTGGAAAGCACAAAGTTAAGGGATAATTGGTATTTCCAATAGAGATGAAAAAACTACAGATTCACAGATTCTTAAAAGTACTGCATAACAAAGGACTGTTTATCTATGGATCCTGATTTTCTTGAAAACGGCATGAAACCTACGCTTTCTTCACTTAAAGCAATTGTAGCCTGGAAAGAAAATGGAAGCACACGTAACTTTTGCATTCTCTGACCCTCAGTAAATTTTGTATCTGAGCAGCGTTAGCGATATTTTCCCAGATGGTTTTACACTACAGTCTCTAGTCTGCTTCCAGTTATTTAATGAGATTCGCATATTTTCATGCATCACAGGTTAAGAGGCGAATTCTTATAACTACAGTTTTGACCTATGGCGGTTTTATGCTTGAAAAAGGGGTACTAATTGCTTATTTTTAAAAGGAAACTATAGTTTAATTAAAGTGATGCAGAAAATTTCTGTTCAACATTTCTTTAAAATTTAATGAACTAAAGCTAAATATGTAACTTTGATTTAACAGAGAAGTGCTAAACTTTTCAGTTTCTCTTAACATAAAACTCGCAGGTACAATAATTAAAGAGTGTTTTTCCGAAACTCAGAACAGTGCAGCCTGTTAAAGTCAAAGTGTTTGGCAACAGCATACTGAGTTCGAAATATAAGAACTTCTTGAATAAAGGATACTTGAGAAAGAAAAACTACTTATTTAGATCCTTAAATAGATTTGAGTTATCAATGAATTGGAGTAATAAGAGTTAAGTTCACATGGGCCCCAATGTATTCATATTTAACAAATTTTGAAGAAAATCAGGAAAAACTGATTATTTCTTCCTTCTTTCTTCTTTGTATAAAAAACACATGATATCATGACATATGGCGTACAAGGGGTAACTCTGATTTCAACAAAAGCGTAAATACTAAGTTTTGGAAAACCAATCTGCATTGCCTCTGAACCTGTTACAAGCCCATAACTTGCAACCTCTTCTGCTAATTAGATCAAATTGAGATCATTAATCCAAGAAAACTTTTTTAAATCTCTCTAACTTATCATTAAGTTTAAGATTAGCCTTCGAAATAATCAACTCTTTATTCGCTTTTTTTTCCAAAGACATGGAGCTAAGCAATTCCTAAAGCCAATTCTTCGCAGAAAACTAACTGTACAATTTTTCAAAACATGATATATAATTTGATTTTATAGATTTCCACAGTACAGTCAGTCATTGTTTTCGTAAAATATACAGTGAAAAAAAATATTAAGATCAGGGCATGCATTACATAACACTAAAGACCATTGCTTTAGCTATTAATTATTTCAGAGTTTGCTGATGCAATTCACATAAACAGTACAGTCAATACAGCAGTAAGACTAAGATTTGCCCTCCCATTTATAAGGAATTTACAAGCAAAAATTTTGTTCTAACACAAGTAATGTATATCCAGATCAGGATTTTTCTTATTCGTAATGGAAAAAAAAAATCCTGAATTCAGGATACTACCTGAAAATGCCCGTCCCTAACATGAGACAATTTAGTTCACTTGCCCTTCTTGAGCTGCGTCGGCAGGCCCAACTGTCTGAGCTGCGGCTCCAGAGAGTGAGAGAATTCTGGCAGGGCTCCTTCCTCCAGCTCCACCGTCTGGGATGCCACCGTGCCTGATCTCGCATAGTCCGCGATGTACAGCTCGGAAAAATAGCTTCGATAAACAACAGCACATCATATAAGATAGGTTTTATTCATGCCTTGGAACGTTTGTTTTCACGATTGCATGTTGCATATAAATAACAAAAGGCTGAAACATAGAAATAAAAACATACACTCACTGTCCCTCTGTCTTCCAATAAATTAAATGTTATAATTTATGATGAGGCTTCACTTATCCATATTAAAGCATAGGCATAAAATATTGACTCTCTCTGTCTCTTTTCCTTTAGTTGCATTGATTCCATGTATAAAGACAACTTCCCTGGAATATATGCATACATACTCTAGTAAGAATATATAATGAAGATAAATCAAATAGCCATGAACGAAAAAATGAAGCAATCAATGAATTCATTACTATTATTAATTTCATCATCATCATCATTCTCAATTTGTAATAAATAATTTGCTCTTGGTTTACAATTAACTTTTAATGAGTTGTTCCTTGCAAAAATAGGAAAAAAAGGTATCCTGTAGAATTTTTTTTTGTGCAAAATTTTGCAAAAATATATATACATCATGTATTTATAATACATTAATCACAATAACATTGATCAGAAATAATCTTTCAATATTTTAAACAAGAAGAAATAGACTGTACCTTAAAGAAAAAAAAACAACAACCAAAAAAACATAAAATCAGTATATTAAAATGTCTAAAAAGCAGTCAGACATATGAGGGAACAGCCCCATGGCTTCATTTGAAGGCCAGTAAAGAGCAATAATTTATTTATTAACTAAAAAACAAACACCCCAACCCATAGCGTTGTTATAAAAAAATACTTTTTAAAGTCCCCCTAAAGTCATTAAAATTAAAGAAAGTTTTTTTATTATATAGTGTCTCATCCACTAAATTCCTCTAAGTATCTGACATAGGTTTCTTGTCAGGCCATTACCCACCAAATTACCTTCTGAACTTACACAGAAGCAAAAAATTAAGCCGACCACTATAGCTATAGCAGCATACTGACAAATCTTTCACTGCCAAAAGCCAGGTACACATTCAATGCCTGACTAAGGCGAGGATATGTGTGCAAAGAGGCTTTCTCAAGGAACTAACGGTTACCTGCCAAGACTGGGTTCAAGCCCCACACACCCTGGTCTGAGAGCTGAGTGTCTAACAACTAGTCCACGATGCCACTTATTATTTGGCTGTAAACAGTTAAGTTTAGCTTTTGGTTCACTAAAACGATAAATGAACATGAATATTACTTTCATTTGGGCTGAAACTAACTTCGAAAATGTTAGAAAAGTTTTTAAAAAAATTCTTTACCTTAGAACTTCCTTCTCTGTGGCATTTGTAAACAAGAGACCTGTCTGCCCCTGTAAGTGTCGTGTCAGCTTGTGAAGATTTTCTCTGTATTCTTCCTCCTCAGTGCGCCCCAAGGCAAGCTGCATCACACGGTTTTTGCCAAAGAAAAACCTAGACATGGAAGGAAAAAATGACAAAGACAAAATATTGGTTAAGGGAAATAACAAAGATTTTTTAAAAAGCGAACATTTTTTGAAGAAATAAGAGAGAAAAAAAATAAAAACAAAAGCAACTTTGGCCAAAGACCTTACTCGCTGCACATAGATATTTAAATTGATTATACATTTAGATTTGAACTATAAAGAAACACAAGATGGGATAGCCAAACAGAGTTGACTTTAAGAAAGAATTTCCCTTAAGGATGTTGACTTTCAGTGGATCACACTGAAGGTCGACTCGGCTGTGATTCTCTTTCATTTTACACTCAGCGGTATTAAACAGGAAGCCTAGCAGTTACCGGCTGTGGTTCCATTCTTGCCGAATTTCTTTGAGTTGTACATTTCTCATGTTGTGAACGGAAAATGTGAAAATTCTTGCATACTGGTCGGCTGTTTCCCTGATCTTAGGACGAGAACAAAAGACAGAAAGCATTGTTATCTTTCCTGTAACAGGTATCATATGGTTTTTTTTTCCCTTCCCCACAAGGATCTACATCAGTTGTCTGCCAACAACATTAACAATACATGAGTAAACATCGAGGGTATTTTCAATAATTTTTTTATGTTAAAACCTACTTTCTCAGATTCTCTGCACAAGAATATGCGGATACAAAAATAAAGAAAAGGCAATTCTATTAGAATACAAATAGTCCGTCCTAATGATAATAACAATGCAGATCATTTATAAACTGCCTAATTCCAAAATACATTATAGCTCTAGGCAGAATCATTCGTGCTGTACAGCACAACATATTAACTCCAATCATAAATTAGAACACACATTCTCCGAGTTTGTCTACTAAAGCACACTTAAACATTCATACAACACGTAGAAGTTAAACTTCAAAATAGAATTTTTTATGGAATACAATTTTTAGCCATGTTTGACAATCACGTTCAGATGATATTAGTCTTAGACCTATTGGCAAACAATTCGACAGCAATGGTGCAAAACAGCTGAAAGATTTATCAGTGTATTTCTTAAAGCTGTTCTTAGATATTCGGAGCAAGCAATTGTTCCAGATATTTTGAGCCCCATAAGAACAAAAGGTAACTACATCATTATTGGTATATCAATGTATTGATGGATAATATATTATACATGTATATATACAGGAATGCAAGCAGAAAATGCACAAAAAGCAGGAAAATTTTAACACCCCATGACCAGAATCTGCCCCTATAGAATCTCTGATAGATCAACTGAAAAAGGTTTACAACTATGCCCACAACTACAAACCTATACCCTCCCCAAAAAAAAAAAAAAAAAAAAACAGGTTTGATTTTCTATGACTCTTTAAGTATTGAGGTTTTCTTGCACATGATTAAAACTTTTTTTTCTTCAATTTTCCTGCTTTTTAAGGTAAAGAAATCTACTAAAAATTGGAATTCCTGCAAAAATTGGAAAACTTGCATCCCTGTATATAAATAATGACATTCTTCAGTCACAGATGACTATGGATAGGGGGATCCTTGAGGATACAATAAAGATCAATAACATTTTTCTATACTATCTTACTTCCTCAATCAAACAAAGAGTTTCTAAAGGTATCATGACTTAGTAAAAATTTTTGTTCTGATAATTGTTCAAAGTCGCTCACTGGAATTTGATTTCTACCCTTGAAGTCTAACTTTTAAAAAATTTGCTTCAAGTTTACTATCTTAAAGACTATTTTATAAAACACTAATGAATTTCAAGAAACCAACCAAACAACGTTACAACCGACTCACCTTTTCGATAAGTTTTTGCTTCAACTCTAAGCCCTTTCTTTTTGTTTGGGTGAGTGAAACTAGAACAGAACAAAGAATATAAGAAATTAAACAAAACTGCTGTGAGGCAAAAAATTTTTTAAAACAAGGCAAACGGCACAAAATTATAAATGCCAAATCAATAAGCACCTGTGTGGAGATCTTTTCAAAGTTTTAGGCTGTTCTTGAACAAAGGAATGACATCACTTTTCCCAATCAATAAAAATAATAGAAGTAATAAAAAACAATTTTTAAATACCTATATCATTAAGAAAGCAAACCCATGCAGATAAAACTAAAATTAAAGGCAAAATCAATCCGTGATAAATTTTAAGGTATTTCTGCACTTTTACACCTATGCAGAGTTGAACCTTTCCTAAATTTAACAGATTTTCTTATTGTACACTCACTTAAAAAATAAATGTAGAAAACCTCAAAATATATTGACATAACAAAATAAATCACTGCTCAACTAGGATACAACATTGTCCAAAATACAAATGAAAAAACCAGCCAGATTTAAATATTATTAACATTGCCTCTGACATAAATTACATTGTGATAGACATCAAAATCTTAGTTTTAGGCAAAGTGCGACCTAAATTTAAATACAAAACTTAAAATTTGCAAAACTATATTTGGCTTTGAAAAAGCCAAGAGGTGAAAGTCCTGATACTCAGCCATAGCTAAAAAAAAACACCATAGACATACAGATAGCAACCTTGGAATAATTTTGAACAAAATAAAGGCACAGCATGGCGAGATTGCTCTCCCTGTACATTTTGGTCCAGAAAGAAATACTGGAACGTTGACCAACTTAGAGAGCTCTCTATCTATATGCGATTATTATATATACATAGATGATAGATTTTACACTTTAAATTAAAACACTTATCAATCTTGAAAACCTTAAAAGTATGATCAGTGCTTGTCAGGCCTCAATAGACTGCGTTTCTTTAATTTTACAATTTATTCGAATTTGGGCATGTTTTAAAGACTGCTGTTATTTTGTTTGCAGTTTATATAGCACTTAGACATGTTCTTTGTTATTTTAAATTCTTTTTCCCCCTTAAGGTGTCTTACAGTTCTCCCTGTCTTTCTTGACTTGTACTTCGCAGTTCTTCTATTAACTTACTCAACACCCATTATTTTTGGGCTCTCTTGCGCTCAAGCCAGAATTTTTTAGGGTTATTTAAAAAATCACCTTGTTTACATTTACAAACCAATGCATGCAATCTAACAGAAACGGGTCTTTAAGTTTGCAATGAGACAAAAAGAAAAACAATTGCATGAAAATTGTTTTTAATGAATTTTTAAAATATGCACTAATTTAGTCGACAGATTTTGAGCATGGCCGTTTCTACATTTTTTCATCAATTCACTTTACATTTCTGACAAAGCATTGTGGTGCAATTTAAGAAGTCATAACATCACATCATTATGACAATATTGTTAGTTTCTGTGTTATTTCTGAAAATACTTTGTGCCCATGGATCACAATTGACAGATTTACGACGTTTTGTTACAGTCTCATGTACATGTGATTGCGTGCACGCGATACATGATTTTTCTGTACGCATGTAATTGCCATTATCTCAATTCTGTGGCCCCATGCATGAACCTGATAACCCACATTTCCTAAAAATGAGATTTATAAAGGTACAAGCAAGTACTCCATAATGTGCTTTATCACATATAACTAAATGGTTGTAGTGCATAATGTTTATGGCCCCAAACGCTTTCCGTTTCACATCTATGTGAGTTATCAGGTTCATGCATGAGACCATATAATTAAACTGTCAACAGTGCAATTTACCACTGACTATTTTTTTTTTAACCAAAACATTTTTTCTGTTGACAATTGCAATGTCTTAGAGAAGCTCCTGGCCCAAACACTTTTTCCAATCTATAGGTAAAAAAATTAATTGAAGAAAGAGAAGGGCCCTTTGGTGATCTGCATTAAAATTAAGATCATCGACTGCGATTTATAAAAGATGCAGGCTGTTGATTGGGTAGATGAGGAATAGCTAGAGAGTTTTATCAGTTCATTTCCCTCAGCATTAACTTGAAGCAAAGGGAGGGGGAGTTACAAAAGAGATCTAAAAAGGCTATAACCCCGCAATATTAAAGCTGAGGAAACTAGTAATAATGGTCTGAACTCCTATT
>BMAT01005454.1:21086-43382 GCA_019649035.1 Elysia marginata | reverse complement strand
GGAATAATTGATGGCATGTCATGGAACCCTATAGAAAATAACCCCAGAGTGTTGATAATTATCAAGGAAATAAACATGGTCGCTTTGAGTTATTGTCACACTCATTAATAAAATGCCAAACTCATTTTTACCCGTTTCAAGTACTTCAAAGTTTTGATGAATGCAAAAGTTTTCTGAAGTGAGCATATTTGATTTTATTTCTTTATTTGATAGTGCAACATTTAAGAGCTGTTGCAAAATGAAGATATTGACATCTAGTAACCAGAAATCACATTAAATTTAAACTGCCTATAATTTTAAAATTGAGCGTATCTATTTTCATTCATAGGGTAGTTAATGGTCTGCAGAGTCAGAATAATTGAGACAATAGTTCTGTAACACTACTTCCTACATGTTATCAGGTGACCGACTCGGAGTTGCAGAATATGCAGTCACTTCCTGGGAACAGCGTGGCACCTACCGAGAAGGAAGGGACGCTCACCGATCAGCAGAAATATATCGTCCTCAAGGATATGAGCTTGATGGATCTCCCAGACACAGCTCAGATTTTCATCACATCTTCTTTGCCTGCCTCATCGTCAGCAGGTGCTTCCTGGAAAGTGGACGGTCAGACGACCGGAGGTGTTGGTATCTCTGTTGAAAATGTGAGGAGCCTTAACAACTCCCTTATTGCAAATTCTGCCATGCTAGCTGCTCAGCCTGATCAAGGTTCAACATCTGTCGTAACACTTCCCGGCTCCAGCGGCACACAGTCTGCAACTAGAGTTGTCTCCTCCTCTCTAGCCAGTGGGGTGGTGAGTCCAGCGGAGGATGGTTTCACAGCCAATAAGGCAAGTTCTCTGAGCTTGAAGGATCTTGAGACTATCACGCTATTGATGCCCAACAGTCAAGAGTCAGGGAAGCAGACTCTCGAGGGCTTGCAAGTTCTGGAGACAGTGAAGCTGATGACTCATCCCACTAGTGCTGCCTCAACAAGCGGCCTTCCTAGTTCGAATGAGCAACATAAATCGGCAAAACAAGAATTGTCGGAAGCTGGTCCCAGTCGCGGCATTTCAACAACTGTAGAATCGATGCAAGAGTCAGAAGGGAGTGGGAAAAGAAAACAACAGTCGGCTGGGGAGGGCAAGGCAGCCAAAGTTGGCAAGTATAAGTGTGATTACTGTGATATTGTATGTGCAAAGCCCAGCGTTCTAGAGAAACACAGACGCACCCACACCAATGAAAGGCCATTTCCGTGTGTTGTGTGTGGCGTTTCTTTCAAGACAAAGAGCAACTTGACCAAGCACTGGAAATCCAACTCGCATGTCTCTCGCACTGGAATAACTTGTTCCCCGAGCACTCAGGAAGTGACGACTGAGCTGGGAAGGAAGCAAGAACTTCCTGTTGCGGCAACGGATAACAGAAGAAGAGTAGAGAGTTTGGATAGATCAGACACGTCTGGTTTTGCCGGCCTTTCCAGTCTTGAGCGAGGCACGGTGTCTGTTTCAGCATCTAGTCCCCTGTCAAGAGCTCATTCTGCAGCAGAGTTGGGAGCTGTGGGGGAAGTAAACACACTGGAGAAATCTGATACTAGCGAGCAGTCGTCTGCTGGGGTCTCACTGCTGAGACAAGGCCCTGGAGTGCTAGAGGGAATTCGTCAAAAAATTGACAAAAATAAACGCCAACAAGAGAAGGACTGGTTCCACCGAGTCTTCATGGCGTTTGATAAACCATCCCAGTCAGATCTTGCCAAATACTCAGTGGTGCATGATCTGGAGAGGCTCAATATCATTGGCATGGTGGATGTTGTCGAGGGGGTGCAAGTGCTAGAGGAGCTAGAGAAGCTTAAAAGTCAGGCAAGCTCAGAGCTGAGGTCTCTCTGTGGAGGAGATCCAAAGCTTCCTGTACTAATGACACACGAGTTCTTGTCAGATGACCGTATGAGAATTAAGATCCTCTCACCCCGATTGGAATTCGCCGCTAGCGCAGAATTGGACAGTGGTGCCCTGACGGGGTCGTCTCAACTTCACGATAAAATGGAAAGTTCGCCTGAAGTCGAATCCAAGGAAGACTCTGGGTTCAAGAGGTCAGAGATAAGGCGAGCTTTGAGCTCTAGCGGAGGCACGGTTCTCAGAATGCTGTCGACACCCTCCGTACACCCAGGGCTGCTGGTAAAGTCAGCCGCAGCAAATCTTACCAGCCAGCCAGATGTCGGAGACAAAACATCCATTGCTCAGATATCCCAAAGCCGGCCTTTTCTAGGGTCACACTCAAGCGATTTAACGGCCGATCGCCTGTCCACAGTCCTGCAGGATAGTTCTTCATCTAAGAAGGAGAAAAGCTTGTCCCGGAGCGGCAGTGACCTGTCTTTAAGTAGCCTTCCTTCAGTGTTCAGTCAGTCAAGCAAAGAAAGCATATCAATTGATGAAATTGTTCGCAAAGCTGTGAATGTCGCAGGCGATACCAACCCAAGCCTTCAGGTCACAACATCTCGACGGCCACTACTTGGAGATTCCAAAACAACGGCTGCCTTTTCTAATCTGGTCACCAGCAAAGACACTGGTAAGCGAGGCCTGGTGTACCAGCATGCTTTAGATGCAGGCCTCTTGGGGCATCCTGTGAGGGGTCAACTCAAAGGTCGGGCAGCATCCTTGACCCTAATGAAGGACATTGTAGAGGACAGAATTCAGAAGATCATCAACACGAACGCAGAGGTTGTTGAGAAAAGCCCTATTGTGGAGATGCCCCGATCAAAAACAAAATACCTCCGTCAAGCTAGCGACTCCACAGGCTTTCATACTATGAGATTATCAGATCTTCAGACTACAAGCACAGTCTCAGCTTCCAGCTTGAAACCTGGAGATGCCGTACTGACGTCAGACAGGCTGGCCATGAAGAAAAAACTTGCAGCGTCCCTCTCTGTTGGGGACACCGCTGGGAGAGAAAAGGACGTCACGAAGCCAGCATTGCTATTGCGCCCTGACCATCTGGTGAGGAGATCCATGTCAACGTCCTCTATAAAACCCGAAGGCAACAGAGTTGTTGTAGAAGACTTGGAATCAGCTCCATCTACCCTAGCAGCTGCCCTCACAACTCCTGGCACTTCAGCTCCATTGGGAATTTCCAAAGAGTTGAGTGGCGGCAATGTAGAAAAAGGTATCGGAGCCGCATTGCAGGTTGGTGGGATATTCCACACTCTGGGTGTGTCACAACAGGGCGGGCTAATTGTACTCCCATCTTCTCAACAGCTAAAACAGGAAGTGATTTTTGCCCAGCAGCAACCACCGCAGGGTAAGGTGCAGGTGAGTGAATTGAATAACGCCCCCCAGCTGACTCAGTCTCAGCTTGTGGCACTCAGCAAGGCCCAGTTGATGCGTTTCTCAGCATCGGCTCTGATGTCATCAAAAGCATCCCTGGTACAGTCCAGCACCTGCGGGATGGCCTCCTCTTCTCCCTCAGGTGGGGGGATCGTAGCGGTACAGGAGGACAAGCAAGAGCAGCAGCAGCCAAGTTTGACGAGTATTTCCTCTCTAACGTTGAAGCCTCAGCCAACCACCTCAAACCCCCAAACAAAGATTGTTCCAGGCCCGGGACTAGGGGAGATCCAAATCCAGTTCCATTTGTCTCAACCGTCGTCAGATGGAGCCCGGTCAAATCCAAGCTCTTCGCTCAACTACCAGTTATCCAAGACATCCACCGTTGGCACGGCAACAAGGCAAACACCAAGCTCAGTGGAGTCCCCAAGCATCATCAGTTCTATGCTCCAGGCTCCCAGGCAAATGGAGACTGTAAAAAACCAATCGGTGATCCAGTTGCCGTCAGCTAACAAGATAAAACCGAGTTCTCCTTTACTCTCTGCTTTAGGAGGAAGCGCCACCAGTATGCCTGGATGTCAGACTCAGGCAACTGCCACCAAAGACCTTGTCAAGTCTGCAGCAGAACAACAAGACATGTCCGCAGTTGTTGGTAAGTTCACCATCGGGTCATCAGGAAGTCTGCACGATCAGAAGAAGTTGATGAGTCGGCAAAGCTCAGCACCGCCGGTTGTGTCGCAGCCCACATCCTCTCTGGTCATGTCGGCTTTGCAGCAACGGTTGGCAATCCCGGTGTGTAGAGGCAGTCAGAAGCAGCTGGATTCTCAACCTACACCTGAAACTAAAAGTTTGTCCTCACAGAAAGATCTGCTACAGCAGCAGCCACAAACACAAAGCAAGGTTACCGTTGGTCTCACATCTGCTGCGACATCGGGGGGAGTGTACCAGCTTGGTTTTAGCTCAGAGATGTCTAAGGGGGAGAATCAGCTCAAAGACCTCACAACCGAACATTTTAAGAGCCAAGGCTTGTCGGACGGACTGGCCGCCGCAGCTCGTGAGTTTGTCCAGTCAGAGAAGCAACTGTTGCTGTCAAGCTACCAGAATGAACTTCAGAGACAAGAGAGTCAGAGTGAAGCGCGCCCCAAGCTTCTAGTGATAAATAACAGTGCGTTAGAAGTGAAGCCTGCAACTGCTGAACATGCTAATCTTCTGAAGACACTAGCTGTTCCTATTGCCATTGAAAAAGTGCCACACAACGACGCCCAATCAAAGGACCAGGTACCTAAGAATACATCATTTTCTTCTGCTTCAACATTACCACCAAAGTCTTTAGGCTCCCTTGTTAGTGTTGTAGAAACAAGCCAAGTGTTGCCAGCACAGGAACAACCACAACAGCCCCAACCCAACAACACGGGCGTTGAGACCACCTCTCAGGGTACCCTGCGCAGAAAGAAGGGCCGACCCAAAGGATCAAAAAACAGGCCCAAAGACTTAAACCTGGTCCTGGAAAAGGCTAAAGCTTCTTCAACATCAAAAAGTCTGTCCACGGGCAGCTTAGAGCTCGCGGTGGAGAGTGTGCCATCTATTAAGCAGAATCTCAGCTCACAAGGTCAGACTGGTCAACTGCTCCTGGTTCAGGGCGGTCAGTATCCTAAGCTGCTTCTGCCACGGTCAAATAGCCTAACCACTAAACCCCAGGAGGCCCCGTCTCCGATCTCCAAGACTCCCATCTCCATAAGCAGCATTGGAGTTCTGCCTTCAGCTTCACCTTTGCCAAGATCACCCTTACCCTTGTCCCCTGTGCAAGTGTCACCTTTGCCGTTGTCGTCTCAGAAGAAATTGTCTTCAAGCAGCAGCACTGGTAGTATGATCGGACAATCAATGTTGCCCATTGTTTCCAGCAGTTCTAACGCTCCAAAGCTTGTCACTGGACACTGGATATCTCCTTCTGCAAGCACAGGAAAAATGATCCTTGGTTTCCCAGTAGGGGGTGTCACATCCGTGGCAACACCTCTTACACCACTAACACCGACCAACAGCGGGCACGCATCAATACCAACCCAGCTACAGATTGTAAACCAGGGTAGAACAAGGCCGGATTTGACCCTGAATATTTCCACTGCCAACACTGTTACACCACGGGTCATACCATTCATTCCAGCAGTGACTTTTCACAGCGTTGACTCAGCTGTTTACTCCCGCCAGATCTCGGAAGGAGGGACGGTCAAAGAGCAATTCCCGCGAAAGTTATACCAGTCAATATCTCAACCAGCTTTAACCCCGCTGACCCCAGTAACCCCTGCAACTCCAGAAACACCACTTGATTTTGCTGGCACAAGGAGGAGGCTTAAAGAGAGAATCTTGGAGAAACAGTCTCTAAGCTCAGACAGAGGATCCATAGACGGCTCTGCTGGTTCTGGAAAATCTGAGATTCCAAGTCAGGTCGTGCAAGTTGCGACTGAGCAGAAAGCAAAAGTTCATCAACCCTCGCCTGTGCTATTGCCACCTTCATCTGTTAGCTCACAGCAGTCTTTAGGAAGCAAGCAAGGAATCACCAGCAGCAACTCTGCTCTGCTCGCCTCCCTTACCAAACCTGTGCTGAGTTCTACCAAGCTGGGCAGCCTGCCAAATGCCGTCATCACGTCTGCAGTGATGGGGAACAGACCCACAGGTGACCAGCAGGCCCCCAACAGCAATCAGGCCAAGACAGGCCAACCAATCGTATGCTCTGAAACACTCCTCCGCGTCCAGTCGGAGCCAGGCAGTGATCACCCACAGCATCCAGTGGTTCTCCGCGCCCTCTCAGAACCAACACCCGACCCACTTGCAAAGTTCAGGCGGTACAAACCTAACATTCCATCTCCTCTCAGTATTGAAGACAATAAACCTGCCAGAAGTTCTGTCAACACGACGTCACCAAAACCACTGACATTATCCATCAAAGGGGATTTGCAGCCCCTCCAGGATCCCAAGATGGCCCCTGAGCTGGCGTCAAAGATTCAGGATGCTAAGACTCTGTCACTGTCTAGCTTTGTCAAGAGAAAGTCCGAGAGTGGAAGCATCAAGGAGTCTTTTGACTCAGGTCTTGGCTTGAGGAGCCTTTCCCAAGAATCTGGCCAGCTGACTGCAGCAGTACAGTCCCCGAAATCTTTTTACTTCTCCCCCTCGCTGAGCAGTGTGGATCCTGGCACAAGTGGTGGGGACGGACTTATGATTGATTTGTCTGGAGAGAACTTTAACAATGTCACGATCCCGATCAACTACGGACAGGCATATATCGGCACAGGGTATGTTCAGAGTGGTCCCCTCTTGACCTCATGGAACCATCCAAACCGAGCTGCTGGGTTGCAGGTATCGCTCTCGCCTGTCACTCTGGCTGGATCCAAGATCGTCCTTCCCTCAGTGAACAAGGGAGAAAATCTACTTAGGGAAACCAGGAACTGGCTGATGAAGCGTTCAATATGTCTTCATCGTATTTTCCAGGTGCCATCCCAGTTATGGCACTTTTCTACGCCCTATACACTCGACGCGATGACGGCAATGGCTTTTGCTTTGGGAAATCCATCCTCAACATGCCTCATCCGAACTCTTCTTTCAAAACCCAAAAACTTGTCCATTCTCTCTAACAGTTTAGGGAACATTCCAACAGTGGTCGAGCACGAAGACGAGTTCCTCAAAACAAAACTAATGGAGCTTACTGGTTGTGGTTCATCTCGCAAGAGAACTGAGAAAGACCAGGATATTGTTCAGTGTGATGCAGACGAGGAGTCAAATGAAGCGGACTGTTCTATTGTTTCCGTTTCAGGCTTGCAAGTTAATCCTAGCCCCTCACGCCCTCTGTCCTCGGCACCCAACCTGAGGGAAGCTGTTGGTCTAGAGCTGAGAGCCAGATTAGCATCTCTAACTGGTAGACCAAGTTTAAAAAGCCAGCCTTCCTTCATGTCAGATGCCCAGACAGCCGAGCCACCCATCACTGAAGCTGACAGGCAGATAATTTCAAGCTCTGCATATCTCCCTGGCACGAAAATATCCCCAAACCCACCAACCTCTTCAAGGCAGCTAGAACCACTTACTAGTAAAAGATCTGCCATCCTTACCTCCCTTTACCCTGTCTCGCCGTCTCTTTGTGTAGATAACCACGGCCAAGCACGAGCTCCTGGGTCAATCACGTATGGCCACCAATGTCCAACCCTCTATACATGTGCCCATGTGACTTTCTGTTGCATCCAGCGACCGCAGCCCGTCTATGTAGCGGTAAAGAACAACAGACGCGTGTCCATGTACAGCAACTGGAAACTAGCCACTCACAATCCTAACCCTGAGGGACTCACGCCACGCATGCTGCTGGCTCTTTACAGATCGAGGTGGGTTTTTCTGATTTTGTAAAGTTGTAAGTGGAAGTTACAGAAAATTTACTGTTCTAATTATTGTCAACAGGTTTTTTTTTTCTTTTTAGGAGTGTCAAATCTCCATTTTTGCTGCTTTTTCAAATTTTGGAGCTCTTATGACTTCAAAGTAACTAGGGGTAACCTTGGAATCGGGAAATCTGATAGTAGACAACCCAGGAAATGGATATTTTTTAAACAGAATTATTTCTATATTAATTACCCTTTGAATCAGAAAGAGAGAGACCCAGAAAATCGTGAAGCTTTTATAATTAAATGTATATAGTTTAGAAAAGAGAAGAAAAAAAAGAAATTCATTCTATAAATGTAAGTTTGAAGTCTTTTACAAGCAAGCAAGAAGGCTTACGGTGGTTGTTATCAGTCGCCACTATGTGACTATGTTTCTAGCCTGAACCACAAACAATCTCCACTGCCTGCCTAGCAAAAGTTTATGACAGCTAGTGCCGATGGCAATTCATAGACACTAAGACAGGCCTTTTGTCTTCTCTATAGTTGCTCTCAAATCACACATGGTATGATAGTCAGCCTGACCCATCACCTACCTGGTTAAATAGGCAAATCGGGGGGAAAATGACCACTCTCGACATTTCCCGATTATCAAGGACCCACTGCACTCTATGTTGTATTAAAGAAATAATAATGACTACTGCTCACCTTGTGCCGGTGATGTTTCTTTTATGTTATATGCAGTGCTCGGTTCATTTTCTTTTTTTCTTCTTCCAAAGTCATTTGGCATCCTTGACTTTTGTAAACTTTCAAGCAATGGTAAAACTTTACTAGTTCATTACGAATGGATTATACACTACCAAAGTCCTAGTATCTCTGGTTCTCTGTCTCTTAGCAATTTATCAAACTATCATCTAGGCTCATCTTGGTTACTCTCCCATTCATTTGTTAAATTCTCTTATATTATAACCTCTCCCTTTCTATTCTTTCGTCTTATCTCTACCCTCTGCCCCCCCACCTTCCTGCTATCCTGTCCTGTTGTGTACTTGGCTATCCAACTGTCCCAAGTTCATCTCAAATAAATTAACTCTCATAAACTCTCTCTCTCTCCCAGTCAGTATCACATTCTCTTTAACTTCTCGGTTCTGCTGCTTTTATTTGATAGGATTGACAATTTTCACTGTGACCAAATCCTGTGCAGACATAAAATAATTAAAGAAAAAAATTTTTTTTACTCGAAGTATTATAAGAGAACCTCAATGTGCGGCAGTTTAGCCTTTTATTGAGTTTCAATAAGAGTTTTCATATTATCAGATGGTAACCTGTAATAAATTATTTTGGTACAAAATATTTATTCTAGTAAAAAAAAAAAAATTTGTCCTAACCAAGATGGTGTCTACACTTACTGCAGTCCCCAGAGGAATGAGATTTCACAAATTTAGCAGGACTTTTGTGGTGTCAGTCACAGTCAAATTTTATCATAAATTCTAGCACATGCCAATTGATGTTAGGAAAATATTAGTAGAAACCTCCAAAATTGAAGTATAATTATTAGAATTTCTCATAATTTGAGTATTTCTACAAGTGGGGTTCTTTTTTTTCCTTCTTCGGCTTTGTTAGAGTTGAACTCATAATTTGAAGTCATAAGATTAAATATCTCTTAATACGAAGTTTGTATTGAGGCTTACAGAAAATTTCCCTTCTAATCCCTAGTGGTTTTACTTTTCCAAGGCATGACAGTTTTGTTATGAACTTTAAGTACACAAAGTTGCCGTCCAAGAAACCACACAGAGATGTCTATATCCATAAAATAAGTTTGTAAATTTGCATTTACATAAGGTTAGGGTGAGAGAGGACTGTGCTATAGAACTGAGAAGGAGCTTAGTAAATAAAACCTGATCCTTTGAGTAGAATTCAAATCCCCTTAATTGGAAGTTTTTCTTCATTACCATGAGATTCAAATTATAAGGTTTCCAATGTGTTAGAGACAATATTATGTGAAATTCAGTTGGATTCTTTGTAAATACAAATTTTTAAATCTATGTGACAATTTTATATTCAAGATACTTTTTTATTTAGATCTACTGCGTTACAGCATTAAATGTTCAATTCTTTATTTAAGATAGAAGCATTTTATATATCTCAATCAATTAGCTCCTTATATATATACACCCCCACATTACAAACCGGCTCTGTGGCCTAGCGGTAAAGACACTTGCTCAGGGGCCGAGTCAAACCAAAGACTTTAAAATTGGTATTAGTAGCCGATCCACCTGGTATCTGGCATTATGGATTTAGTGCTAAGTCTGGTCGGCCTGGTGTCAAGATAATGTGACTGGGTGTGGTGTATGCAGCGCTCCGTACATCAGTGTGGCAGCACGCTTTCAATTGTCCCAAGCGCTGTCTCTAATATAACCTTGTAGTTGAAAAGAGAGGTTAAAATTCAACCAACCAACCAACCACATTACAAACAGTAAATCTATATCTTCTATACTGTCTCCTTTTCTTCCTAGATCGGCTTCAGACCCGCAGTACTCTCAGTGTATGGGTGTCAGCAGTGGTGGGGGAAACCAGACCCACAGTTCATACTGGACCTTTCAGCGTCGGAGAGGGGCGGACAACTCTGCGTCAGGGAAAACTAAGGTACAGTCCATCCAGCCGCATTCAACTACCGCTCATAAAATTTTAAGAGCTTAACTGGATCAAGCATAATGAGACCAGTCCTAATCAGTTTGTTGGTTGTCAGAAATTTTAATTATGAAAACATCTTTCAAAAGTAGATTCATTTTTCTTTAAAATTTTTCTCTATAATTTTTATTATGAGCAGTTTTGATTCAGCGGACCTTGTACCCAACAACCTTGGACTCATTGAACACAAGCATTCAATGAACTGAAATAAAATCCTGGTTTTTTTTTCTCTTCTTTAACGTTTACAAATGTCCTTGTAAATAGAACGATTGGTCTTTTTTAGCCATCTTTTTTGGTATGTTTTTCACTTTATCAGCGATATAGCTTTCACTTTCACAGTATCAAAAAGAGTGATTGATTAGAATATATATCAGAGCAAAAACCGGCTGGTGTTCTATTCTTTGTAGTTTTAAAAGTGTTTCAAGGTTGATAGATATTGTAGAACTTTCTTCTTTGGTTTGTGTTCGGGTTACTTTAAAGAGACCATGCTCTCAACGTACCAAGGCTTCAACGAACTCTTTATATTTTCCTGCAAAGTTTGCTGAATCCAAGGCCCACTGTATATCTTTCCACAAGATGTTCTTGATTCATGTAATTTTTAACATTTGAAAGCTCCGACAAAATCCACTGTCCAATGTATAGGAAGGTGAAACTAACAACAAATTTGGGCTGGTTGCAAGACCTAGTAGGTGTGATATTGGCAAGATTACACAAATCTTAATTTTTATGCCATGCAGTAGGGAAGTATCCAAACTGGCTCTGTTTTTGTGCTTGCTAAACTCTTTAAGCCTGATGTATCAGTGCTATGTTGTTGTTTTTGCGACGACTGATTATATCATATGTCACTGGAGTAGTTTACCAGTTTCCCTCAGAAAGGCGACAACACAGCTCTGCAGATTTGCCTGTAGGAGTTTTAAGGTTGGGCCTTGTTTTGTGGAGCATCTTGAGTACTAAATCACCATTGACAATTACCTAAAAAAAATGAGAATTGGGATCGTTTTGTAACACTGTCACACTGCATAAATTTCTCATTGTTCTTCAGACAAATTTTTTTCATTTGGAACCATCCTTTTCTCTCTCTCTTTTGTTTTCATCTTATCAAAAAATTTATTCAGCTTTTGTATCTAAGTCTAAATTAAAGTAAATCATGAACTGGAAAGATGTATAGTTTGTCTCTTCTTACTTTAAACATATCATCTTATTTCTCTCTCTTTCTTTTTCTTTCTTTCTGTCTTTATATCAAGCAGATTCATGAGAAATCAAATTCAACTGATTTAAGCCGCAGTAGCAGTACAGATCTGTTACCAGCGTCCGTGAAAGAAATGGTGACAAATAACAACAGCAATAACAACAACAATGGTAATAACAGCAGCAACAGCAGCAGCAGAAAACAACGTATGAAGATGTACCGATCTGCCATGGGTTTTAAGAGTGACGAGCAGTATGAATACGTACGTGGACGCGGTTACGGCAAATACGTTTGTCACTTGTGTCACATACGTTGCAAGAAGCCGAGCATGTTAAAGAAACACCTGCGTACACATACAGATCTACGCCCATACCACTGCAGGCATTGCCAGTTTTCTTTCAAAACTAAAGGAAATCTTACAAAGCATATGAAATCAAAGGTAGGTGTGGCATGGGACTTTTTTTTATCAATGTTAAAAGTTTTGTATTTTTACCCTAAAATGAAAGAAGTTGTGTCTTGGATCCCTCCTGATATATTATTAGATGTTATTGTATTGCAACAGGACTGTGTTTGATAGAAGCTTTACACCATCTACCCTTTTGTTTGTTTTGTTTTTTTTTTCTAAGAAAATCAAAATGAAGAAATGACGTTGACTAAAAAACGTTGATAAAAATCTACATGTATTACATGTTGACCTTAAACTATGTAAAAAAAATATCTCTTCTGTCATGAATACAGGTTTTTTTTTTCGATCAGGAATTCTGATTTGTTAAATATCATCCTGTGTGATTTTTTTTCTTTAACTCAAAACAAGGAGTAACTTTTGAAAGTTAAGATTCAAGTTTGTCTGGCTAGAAATTTTCAGTAATCAAATCATTGCATCCTAATCAAAATGGTTTTGCAATATTCAGTAGGTTTATCAAAGCTTCCTGTAAAGGTGCCTGCTAAGTACCAACTCTTGTCAATATACAATATACTTTATAGAGATGTCAAGAATTCGTTCTTGCTTTGTCTAACTGCATAAAAAAGCTCTACTCCACACCCACCCTCAAGTTTTCCAACATTATTACGATTATCGCATTGGGTCCAGTAGAAGATGACCTGAACTGTGTCAAAAAAAAACTTTTTTAAAAAGATATTTTACGTTGCACTGTTGTCTTATTGTAATCAGTCACACCAGAAGAAGTGCTACGAGCTCGGCATAATCCCCGTTCCGACAGAGGTGGATGAGTCGCAGATTGACATGGCTGCTCTAGAGGAGCAGGTTCGAATCTCGCGTGAGGCCACCATCCAGGACGGAACTGTTGCGGGGGGCGGATCTGGTGATGAAGGTGAAGATGACGATGGTGATGATGAAGAGGATATGGATGATGACGATATCGAAGGAGCAGAGGAAGACGAAGATGAGGACAAAATGAAATCCATATCTGCGTCTTCTTCATTTGACCAGGATGCTTCTGGGCTGGCCTCCCCTAGAGTACTGAAAAGGTGAAATTTATAAACAGAAAAATGTAATAGTTTGATATGATGTATAAGTTATTTATCATACTGGAGTTAGTTTGACGTATTCTCTTATGTTTGTAAAAGATGGGTAGGAAAATTTATTGAAAGGTTTTAAAGGTATGAAATTAGCAGTGGAGAGAAGTAGGCTTTTTAGTGGAAATGCCCGAAATGTCTGCCCCTAGTATGACCCGAACCTTCGACTTATAGATGCTCCGGCACCCACCGCCTTGCCACTTAGAGAAACATAGCTTATACCCTGCCGCCACTACGCTCCTTAAAAAAATTTAAGAAAATTTCTGTAGATCTTCTGATTCTTCTGAAGCCTGGTCATCAGAACTTCTCATTCTTTGAAGTTTTCTAGATGTGAAGTTTATTTTTCTTCTATAGCATTGGTAGATCTAAACTCATAATGTGAAGTTATGAAAGTTTAACTCTTTTAGATCGAAGTTTAATTTGTGGCCTTAGTAAGTTTTCTTTCTGTTTTTTTTAGCAGTTTCTTTACTTCCAATCAAGTTAGATTTATAATAAGCGCTTTGTAAATTTCTCTCCCAAACCCACTCAGAAGTAATTTTCTATACAGAAAGATCGTGTTTTTAGATTCGAATTAAGTGGTTTAAATTGTAGATTTCAGGAAACAGAGCGATGCGGTTGTAACAATTTTTTCTAAAATCATCCACCCTTAAAGCATAGGTATCTCTTGCATTACAGGCTTACACTGCAGACCTGCCATTCATACAGATTAAATCAGTATTATACTGATTTTTTGGCCAATATGTTCAAAAATACTGATTTTCTGATTTTTATTACAAAATACTGATTTTTTACTGCTTGGCAGCTATCACTTAATGAGCCAAACTTCAGAGGTAATTTCACAGTTTTTGTAATTTTTTTGTGAACAATCTGAAAAGAAGACATCAGTACTGTACCAAAATACTTTACTGTAGGCCTTCTGTATTATTAAATGGAGCATGGTAGTCTTTATATTATTTTTTTAAACTTATGATGGCCATATTAAAATTGAAGTGCTAATTAATGTTTTTACTAAAAAGTGCAAGAGTTTGTGAGTTTGTAAATTCTGGTACATGGTTATACAGATTTTTTAACACTGAATACTGATTTTTTAGCTCAATCATACTGATTTTCCATTGTGAAGAGTGGCAGGTCTGTTACAGGAGCAACAAATTTTCAGATTTTCTGTAGGTTTTTTTTTCCATTATCTTCTCAGGCAATCCTCAATAGATGAAGCATCCCCAGCTTTTACTTTTGGCCAAACCCAACATCCCAAGGCCCCTGGCTCGCGAGCAGACTCGTTACACAGGTAGTGTTAATTGATTTCATGTGCCCTTTTTTGCTGCTTCTGTTACGTGAGGTGGCCAAGAAAATGAGGCATGAGTCGTTCAGACTTCAAGCTCTTACAATGAATGAAAAAAAAATTGTAAAACAACCGACTAAAATATCTCGGTTTATAGAAGAGCGGGAGCTGTATTTTTTCCAACATCTTGAAGGGCATGAAAAAACTGTATGGATGCAGAGCTGCCAACCTGTACCAATTTCAGTATTTTAGTACCAGAATGAGTACCAAGATACTGGACTACCGATGTCACACTTAAAATGCTAAAATTAGCCTTGACTTGGGAAAACATCTGTGATTACTAAAAGTGGAGAGAAATCATAAAGTCTTGGCTTCTAAAATGAGGAGATTACTTGAAAAATGCATCAGATCATTTTAAGAAGACCCCAAGTCTATGTCTTTTTTTGTTTAACTCATCCATTTCTTATAAAGTAATAAGGTTAGAGTAGAGACAGTTCAACTTCAAATATAAAAGACTTAAACTTCTACAAAAAACTTAGTTAGACCTTTGTTCACGTAGTGAGTACTGAAACGCTTTGTAAAATACGGAAATACTAGAGGTCTTAAAGTACTGGAACCGGTTGATTAGGGGTCCGCAGCTCTGTGGATGTGGTAGTAACTATGTCTAAATTTTGACTGGAGCTTGATTTATCCAGGCCACCTCACAAGGATTATAACTTTAAGGTACATTGACAAATAAGGCAGAATTGATGAAGTTGACTCTATGAGTTTAAACGTTTAAACCCACAAAGTTTGTATCAAGTTTGTATCGCTAAAGTTGACTCTTTGAGTTTAAACGTTTAAACCCACAAAGTTTGTATCACTAAAGTTGACTCTTTGAGTTTAAACGTTTAAACCCACAAAGTTTGTATCGATAAAGTTGACTCTATGAGTTTAAACGTTTAAACCCACAAAGTTTGTATCAAGTTTGTATTGCTAAAGTTGACTCTTTGAGTTTAAACGTTTAAACCCACTTTTGGCCACACCTGTTCACAGGGGGGAGGGAGGATCTGAAAAATGGGCAAAATCTGTCCACATGGTTTGTAAACGGCCCCTAATTTGTTCTCTAATATAATGTAGTATTTTTATTGTCTTCAAAATGAAATAACTCAAGACTTATATCAGGGGTGCAAGTTTTCCGATTTTTGCAGGAATTCCGATTTTTTAGCAGTTTTCTTTCACTAAAAAAGCATGAAAACTTGAAAAAATTATGACCTAATTGTTAAAGAAAACGTCCTAAATCAAGAGTCATAGAGAATCAAACATTTCTTTTTAGTTGTATAGCTATGTAGGCACTTGTACAGAGCTGTATCTATCTCTTTGAATTGATCCATCAAAAGTTCTGTTAGTGCACGTACAGAGTGTAAAATTTTCCTGCTTTTTGAGCATGGGCCGCTTGCATCCCTGTTATATAATAAGCTAGAGGAATAAGTTTTTTTTAACCGTTTTGAGAACATAGAAATGATAAATGTTTAAATGTCAATCTGTAAAAAATCTGGCTTGTGCCTGATTTCTCCCGGTCGACTGACATTTGAATTATCAAGGTTCTAAATTATTTGGACTTGGCTTTACATGTCGCCTATCATTTTGCTTGCTTAATTTTGGTAACTTTTTTTTTGTTTTTCCCCCCTCTCTTTCAGACGATCCGATTCAACAGATTCTTTCTATCGCTCCCACTCACCTTCCAAGAAGAGAGGTATGTGCATGGTTTCACTGGCTTTTTTCTGACTTTTCTTTCTTTTAACGTCATCTTTATACTCTTCAGGTACATTTTCAGATTCTGGTGTTAGGTTGATGATTATGAATATTATTCTAAATCTTATAATAGTTATTACTGTTATTACTGGCTATTACTGTGTGGCGTCGTGGTCTAGTGGTTGACGAGAGGTTCGGCGTTCAATCCTTGCATTCAGCAGGTTGACGTTTAGCCCTTGAGAAAGGCTCTTTACTGATCTTTAACCTCCTCACTTAAGCCTTTAATGAGTACCTGGCAATAGGCAGTGAAAGATCTTATCAGTATGCCAGAGTGATGCACTGTTACTGCAACTCCTCTGTGAGAAAAAAAGGCAATTTGAATGATAATAAATACCCTGTCACAGAACTTATGTGAAACCCTGAGAGCATTTTAATGGATTAGGCGCAATATAAAATATGCTCTTTTGTAAAGCATCTCTTTGAAACAAGTCTTTTGGTCTAATGGATTAGGCGCAATATAAAATATGCTCTTTTGTAAAGCATCTCTTTAAAACAAGTCTTTTGGTCTAATATCTAATAATATCTTTAACCCTAGAAGTGTCCATATTAATTTTTGCGTCATAATTTCCATTAGCATTAGTGCTAAAAAAAAATTCCCGTTTATAGGCCGATTTAATCGTATAGGCCGATTTAATCGGCCGGCCGACACTTCGTGGGTTAATATCCTTATCATGATTTAGATAAAGACAATTACCATCATTGACAAAGCAGTGGATGGTGCGGGTTCAATTCCTATTCTGGTCTTGCTCTGTCTTGTTGCGTCACTCCACCGCACTTGTCTATTGCTAGATCTAAGTTTGGGTTTGTTTTTCTACTTGTGTCATTAAAATTTTTCATACAAAACTCTTCAAAGGAAACTTATATAGATCTTTCGAAAACTTTAATATTTTTTTATAAGAGTAAGAAAAATACAGATAGAGAGAGAGGAAGAGGAAAATGAAAAGACAAAGAGAGAGACCGGTGCAGATTGAGAGAGAGAGGGAGAGAGAAAGACTAAAGTAGGTAATTTTTACTCCTAGATACTAAAAATTTGCCCCTTTTTGTTTCCCGTCATTAGCCCAAAGTCCCAACAGTATGAATGCAGAGATCGCCCGGAGCCTACAAGATCTTGCTCTGCCAAGCGAGTCCAAGTCCAGAGAAATTGTGGATGAAACAGCTCGACGCGACGGTACACTTAATGCTAGTATTTCCTCACACAGGGTCACTGCTCCACTTTCAATGCTTGCTTCTCTGTCGCTGTGTCTCTATGTCTCTCTGTGTATTCATCTTTTTATCTATATGAAAGTCTCTCGTTTTAATCATCACTTCTCTCTTTTTGTGCCCTTCCTCTCTTATTCCTTTCTTTTCTCTCTTTCATTGCTATGCTATTCTCAATGTAATCAATGTATTGACTCTTTCATTTCTGTGCCATTGTTAATGTAATCAATGTGTTGACTCTTTCATTACTGTGCCATTGTTAATTTAATCAATATGTTGATTACCTCATTACTGTGTCATTTTTAATGTAATCAATGTATTAACTCTTTCATTACTGTGCCAATTTGAATTTAATCAATGTGATTATGCCTAGATTAAGCAAGGGCTTAAAATTTTTCTTCACCACTTAGAACTTTGTTTTGTTAGTTTAAGTTATATTTTAATTCATCTTAGCCGAATTGAAAGATGCATCGTGTCTAACATGTCACCGCTACTGTTACAAAATATAAATTTGGTTGCATTTGTGTATATTCTCCAGCCCAACATAAGCTCCAGGCTCTGATCACTCGCCTGATGTCAGAAACGAAGCCGCTGTCGGGCCTGCAGGTCCCAGGTCTCACCGACACAGCTACAGTACCCCTGGCCTCTACTGACTCGGCCACTCCTACACACAAGAAGGAACCTGGCCTCGTGGAGGATCAGAAATATGTTAGTATCTGTTCAAATACAGTGCAGTCCTGTTGAGAGAAATCCCTCAGAGCTGAAACATTTATATATTTTTTTTTCAAGTTTATATTAATACGCAGTTATATTTTTATTAAAATGGAAAGAAAGAAAAAGACCAAAAATCCAGTTTACAGTAAACCAAATTTTGTCTCAAACAGGGTTTTTTTTAAGCAGATAACACTGTTTCAAGTTGATTTTTTATTTTGTTGCCTATTTGGCCTTTTTTTTTGTTTTATTCATCCCTCATCTGGTGTTTTTCCCTTTAGTCCTACACGTCTGGACGTGTCTGCTTTCCTCTTTATTTATCTTTTCTGTTCCCTTCTCTAACTATCCCCTCAGCATGTTTTTGTCCCTTCATCTATCTTAAGCATCAAGAATATGCCGGGTGCAGTTGAAACCTCATTTTTCAATTATCGTTGGAAATGGACAAAAGCTTTGATTTATGAGGATCTAATTTTGTACAAAGAATCAGCTTTTTTTGACTCAGAGTATTTCCTGTCTATGACTAGTTGAAAACCTCTTTTCTCACATGACCTTTCTTTAAACCAACCGTCTTAGTGATTCTAGGGTCAGAGACACCTCTCTATGTCATTATGGCACCGTCTCTGTGGCCTAGCGGTAAAGACACTCGCTCAGAGAAAGGAAGGTACAGGTTCGATCGCCGGCCGAGTCAAACAAAGGACTTTAAATAAAATTGGTATTAGTAGCTGATCCGCCTGGTGTCTGGCATTATTGATTTAGTGCTAAGACTGGTCGGCCTGGTGTCAGGATAATGTGACTGGGTGTGGTGTATGCAACGCTCCGTACATCACAGTGTGGCAGCACGCTTTCAATTGTCCCAAGCGCCGTCTCTGATATAACCTTGTAGTTGAAAAAAGACGTTAAAATTCAAACAACCAACCATGTCATTATGGGGTGTTCGCTGTTTCTTATAAGTCTTTCATGCTTCAAAGAAGTGAAATTACTGAGGAACAAAAGGAGAATCTTCTATATGCCAGAGATTAAAATTATATTTAAGGGAATCGAACTTCTCAAACTTTGAACTATGAGTTCAAATCTAACAAACTCAAAGTGGAAAAAGAAATCACACTCTGATTAAAACTTAAAAGGTTTAAGATTTTAAAAATTATAACTACAATCTCTCTGGTTCTTTTTTTTTTTTTCGTTCTTGCACAATATTGTACATGTATACCTTTGATGTGTAACAGGCATAGGAGACAAAGCAATTTATGGGATCGCAATGCATTATAAGCCTCTATCTTATACAGAATACAAAATGCCTGTAAGCAGAGCTGCCAACTCGTACTGGTTTCAGTGACTATCAAAATTTTGAAGCGCTGATGTCAATCCTAAAAATAAAATACTGAAATGAGCTTTCACTTTAGAAATACTCGAGATTAGTAAAATGAAAAGGAAATTCTATATATTCTAGATCTATAATGGGAGAAGGTCAAATGTATGACGCAATCTTTTTTTCCAAAATATGAGTCAATATCTTTGAAATTCAACTTCAAATTTTCTGTTAGAGCAACATATAACTTAAATTTTAGACAATTTTAACGCCAAAGACTTCTAGAAAATTCAGAACCATATTTTTCTCTTTGAGTGTGTCACATCTTTGTTGGATATTGCTGACGTTGCGAATACTGAACTGCCTTGGAAAAAACTGAAATTGGGGCTTCAGAGTACTGGAACCAGTTGATGAGAGGTTGGCAGTTGAATGTAAAACACTTAGAAAAACTTTAAACTCTGAGATCATTTTTGAATTATCAGGTTTTGATTTAGCAGGTTTCTACTGTAATGTTAACGTACAAGGGAACAAAATTAAAATTTAATTATTTTATAAATTTTTTAACTTCTCAGACTCCTCCTGCTCCTGCTAGTGAGGCGGACTTTGAGCTCAAAGAGGAAATGGATTCCCCAATGCCCAGCGCAAAGAAATTCTTTTTCAAGAGCGGTTCTTTATCCGAGACGTCTGAGATAGAAAAGTTTGCTTACAAGGATGAGAAACTTCCCGAGGATGATAGGGTAACAGGTGAAATCCAAGCAACCTCTGCCCCAGCTTCACTTGGAAGAGATGCCTCTGAAGAAGAAGACAATGTGTTCCTACCATCAACTACTCACCAGCCTTTATCAACATTTGAAGGAGCAGTTTCTAACCCAAGACCAATCAATCTGCATCTTATGCAAGCAGCAGGAAGTTCTGACACAACCTCAGAAGCTGCGAGGTCAGTGTCAGGTACCACTTCCTGCTCAGCCGCATTAGGGAAATCATCGTCACAGCCAAACCTCAACTCCTCTCTTCTGGCATTTTTACCAGCGTATGTTTCCTCACGGCAGACCCAGAGGCAGCCGGCAGACCAAGGGCCTATCATTGGTCAGTTTGTTCGCAAGTTGGCGGCTGGCGAGCCCATGCTGGACACTGGGAGTAAAGACATCCCTTCGACACCAAGTCTGGTTCTGGAGGGACAAACCCACCCATTCCAGTTCAACATTCCGTTCCCGGGTAACAGCCAGAGCTTGGACGAGGAGGACGAAGAAGAGGAAACCTCTGTAGTCATGAGAACACACAAATTTCTCCACCCTATACCTATAGTAACCATCACGGGTGCGTCGAGTGGAACTCCAAGCCCAAGTTTAGACGATTCTCCTATGGTTCAGTCTCCTGCTGCAGACAGCAACAATTGTGCTATGGATATTTCTCCAGATACTACGGTGTCGGTCTCTGATGCTTCCTCTCATGTCAGAGACAATGATACATCAATGCTTGAAAACATGCCATTGGCAAAGACATTGGTTACCGCTGGGGTGTCATCTTCTACAGAGCCAACATATCCTTCAGGGTCCATGTCTATAGGAAATCCTGCAATGGTTCAGCCTTCGGTGAGCCGAGCCAACATAACCACCCATACAATGATGCAGGAAGCACTGTCTGCAACATCGTTAAGTTCAGGAACATTGGTATATTCATCGGTCTTGCCAGCTACGACTCCAAAAGTCTCCAACAGCATGGAGAGAGAGAGAGGGTCAGGCTCAGACGCAACGGCTCCCACCCAGCCTCCTAGGATGGCACAAAGTGACAGCGCGATCGCCTCCCTTGTCCACAAGAGTGCTCTCCCCTTCATAAGTTTCACCAACCCTCCTACGGCCTGCAAGCCCTTGCCCTCTGGTGATAAAGCTCCACTAACCTCTGATGTTTCCGCCTCCTCCACCAGTGGATATCCTCTAGCCCGTAGAACTCGTCGTCTTAGTTCGGGAAAATCCCGATTCTTGCGCAGACAAAGGTCCTTGGATGACGGGACTGCTTTCCCTACTGCCGTGCTTGAGCATGCTGGTTCGCAGGTTCACGGGTCTCTAGACACTGACCAGCCAGGGTCTGTAATGAGCCGGTCAACAAGTGAGCGGCAACAGGGAGAACTCGTCAAGAGCAAATCTTTAAACCACTATTCAACTGCAGATGTGGAGAAACCTGCCTCAGACAATGATGTAGCAGCAAAATTTGAGAATACGGTGGTGTCAAGTAAAGCAGAAGTATGTCAAGATCTCCAAACTCCACCAACCGTCGTTCCCATTGAAAGTGGTCTGCCATCCCAGCCTGAGAAAACAGTTGATGATTCAAGAGGAAAAGATACAGGGCTCGATGATGGAATCGACAAGTTTGTGTGTGTGTTCTGCAACATGGAGTTCCCCACTAGAGAGAAATACCAGGAGCATCTCAAGTCCCGGGAACACATCCAGCTGTTGGAAACGCTCGGGGCTCTGCCTGCGGGAACTTTCGAGCAACTTCAACACAGCGAGCAGAGAGAGGCCTCGCGGAAGGCACGGGAGGAGCGCAAGAGGGAGAAAGAACTGAAGGAGTTGAAACCGAACGAGCGAGACATTTCTGGTGAGCTTCAGCCTGCCAGGGTGATGACTCAGCAGGAAGTCACGTCAAGAACTCTCATCACTCCCAGCCCTGCAGCAGCAGCAGCTGCCGTAACAAAGCTAACAACAACAACAACAACGAGAGCAGCAGCATTATCAGAAGCAGCAACAACGACAGCAAGAGAGGCAGCATTTGGTTCAAACTCTGCCTCATCCTTAAGATTTGTGGAGGGTCAGGGTTCGAGTCCTATCAAACTAAAATCTGCGGGGTTTGGTAATGTAGAGGAGCAGGTCGTCTTGAAAGCTTCACTGGGTCGTGAGGTTCAATTAGTGAGACGAGCACACAGCCAGGTGGACATGCCAAGCACATCAGGTAGG
>BMAT01005453.1:217038-230934 GCA_019649035.1 Elysia marginata | reverse complement strand
TAAGAAATTATACAAATGCCACAGATACAATCATTAATGTTCAGATTGGACGCTATAGTACCTTGGCGCAAAAAAAATTCATGTTTTTGGAAATATCTTTCTAATTGTTGTTCAATCATTCACATTGTCTGAAATTATTTTGTCTAAACTACTCGTAAACATTCGGAAGTTTCTTGGATGGATGTTAATCTGTTAATTTTCTTTTTAGCGCCATATTTCATATATTTATATAGCAAATTTGATGGGATTTTGCCGAAGGGGCAGCATTGGCTTGATACTCCTTGCTCTTTTCAAGGTGAGCTGCACAACTACGTTTCATGACGTAAGTTTTCTTACAACAAAGTGTCTTACTGTAAAAGCCAGAGTTCCTTGGTTGCACCGACAGGAACGAACAATGAAACGCGTTTCTTAGCATTTACGAGAGGAGATATTTGTCGATGTTCATTTTTCACGATAGAAAAAAAATCTGCTTGAAGAGACAATTTCATTTGATTGGCTGTGGTTATTGCAGAAAAAGGCTGGGTTTTTTAAGCTTAGTTCATATTTGCGCTTTCGCTCTCCACATAAAGTGCAACGCGTCCATTTAAAAATCTTTGCGAAAAACCATGTAAATGGTTTGTAAACGACAGCTTTTCTAATAGGCTAAAAATCTTAATTTTGAGGTCGTGATCAAGATTCTCCCGTGGGCGTAAATGGGGCCAGCCACAATATTTTCTGTGTAAATCAGTCACATGAACTTGATGAAAGTCTTTTTTTTTACGTATACATGTCAATATTATATTTAGATCAGAGTTTATTTGTTTGCTACCTTAATTCTACTTTTAACATACTCTATGCGTTGACTTAGATATAGGCTACCGTGATAAAATATTTTGCTGTGTATGTGATAGCCATGTTATCCTGTGTTTCATAATCTACTTCTTTTTCAACAAACACTGGGAGGGATCCAGGTTAGAAGACACTTAGAAAAGAACGCAAAGCGGATTAATCAAGATGAACTAATGTTAATAAGATAATGCACTTTTTAAAGTACTCTACCTTCTCCCATTCGCTTTATTTAAACAACTCAAAATATGGAGCTAGATGATAAAATACAGTACGCAGATAGACCTAGTTTGGTAAACTAATATTAGTGTCACTATCCACCCATGACATTTCTACATTAGTTAATTTTTTTAACGTAAGGGTTAATTACACAAATATCTCATTTGTGCGGTACATCAACGGATCAGTTTAAACAATAATATCAGTGCGTCGGCGGACCAAAAAACACATAAAGTAAGCAGTCGCTCTATGTTTAGACTCAGCCTACACTTTCCATGGAACTGTGGCTTTGTACGCGTGGTTTTAGTGATACCAATAGCTAGTGTTTGCTCTTATCAAACTTAACCATCTTTGTTAAGTTGTCTGAGATATGTCAGCTCTCTTATCATCTACCCACGGTTGTTTTATGAAGAATGCTTTTAACGAACGTCTCGAGCTCTTTAGTTTACAGTACGCGGTCTTTGTTATGATTCTAAGATGCTGACCAAGACTCCAGCTACATCTTGACAGCATAATAACGTCCGAGTCCTGTCCATAAGGACAACGTCCTCACACGGCCAGGTAGTTTTGACAAGGATGCTGATTATAGAAAGTAGTGAGCTTTATAAAGGAAAAGACGGGTCCACTCCACTAGAGATTCACTTTTATTATATTTATCCTTTAAAAAAACGCAAAATAAAATATCTATTTTGACTTGGTACATAAGAAATTATGGCAAAATTTTGAAAATCGATTTCCCCACACAAGTCCCTTGGTCCATTTTGTAAAAAAAATCTGCATTTCTTTGCAAAAGTATTGGTTCTCCTTGAATGTTTTTTTTAACTTAGCACAGTTAATCACCTTGATTTGTCTATTGAAAAAAAGTTTTGAGTGGGAAAAGTGAGTACAATAGGGGTAAGGCATTCAGGGGAACGAGAGTTGTAGATTAAGATATTGTGCTGTTAGCAAAATTTACGTCATGCAACACTGTTTACTTCTGACACAAACTAAGCACTTTGAAACTCTGACGTTACATCTTCAAAGTCCACTATCAATGTAGAACGAAAGAAGGAAAAGGCTAAATTCCTGCACAGAGAATGATAAAAACCACAACATAATTGAGACCATGTGTCAAATTTCAAAACAATTTATGAAGAATCGGAAGAGATATTGCCGAAATAATCCGCTCAATCTTTTTGCGTCAACAGACTAGAACCATAATAGTTCTTTTGAGGGTTAATTTTTCTAAAAGTTTATAACTGCTCACATAACAATTGAAAAAGAAATAGTTTGAAATTATGTTACTACTACTACTACTGCTACTACTACTACTACTACTACTACTACTACTACTACTACTACTACTACTACTGCTGCTACTATTATCACTACTACTACTATTATTATTACTACTACTACTGATACTACTACTACTACTATTTTTTCTATTACTATATTCCTACCACCACCACTACTACTAATACTACTACTACTACTACTACTACTTCTACTACTACTACTACTACTACTGCTACTATTATCACTACTACTACTACTATTATTATTATTACTACTACTGATACTACTACTACTATTTTTTCTATTACTATATTCCTACCACCACCACTACTACTAATACTACTACTACTACTACTACTACTACTACTACTACTACTATTACTACTACTACTACTACTACTACTACTACCCTTACTACTAGTACTACTACTACTACTACTACTACTGCTATTTCTACTATTAATATATTACTACTACTACCGCTACTTCTACTACTACTTCCACTATTTTTACTACTAATACCACCACCAACCAAAACCAACACTACTACTACTACTACTACTACTACTACTACTACTACTACTACTACTACTACTACTAATATTACTACTACTACTATTACTACTACTACCACCACCACCAATACTATCACTACAACACCATTAATATCTCCACTCTTGCTTATAGGCCTCACAAATCACTCCCTCCTTCTTAATTTAACTCAATCTTTTGACCTTCAAAGGTACAGAAAAAATCTAAGGAGATTTCATCAAGACAAACCCAAAATCGAGCAAAGTAGACCTCAAAATTAGAATTTCAACATTTGTAGGCTAGGCAAAAGGAAAAAAAGAATTAAGTTTTCTCACTATTTCTAATTCAATTTACATAAATGCAAATTCTACAACGGGTGACAGTGTTCGATGACCACCCTATAAGAGTCGGACTGACTAGGTATGGGCTCTGACCTGTCTCAGCGTTGATCAGCTGATCAATGACCTGTTGTCTTCGAGTGCTAAACGTATGTGTTGAGAAATGAGGTTCTAAATTAACTAGGGCTGGTCAATGTCAAAGGAAGCGGTTTGAAGATGTGGTGGGGTTGGTGTGTACCCGTATAAAGGTTGCAAAAAGACGTAGTAGACGCTAAGCTATTTAGAATTACTTAAGCATAATGACTTTGTCTTTCTCTGTCTGAAAAATTATGTTGTTGGTGCAAGGAAGTGATGCAGTTTCTCAGCGATTGCAGTTTATACCGTGTCCTTCGCTGCGCAATTTTTAAACCTGTTGAATGGTTCTGTTTCGACTGGCGTTTATTAAATTTCGGAGGAAATAATATCTTGTAAAAAAAATCTGAAAACATCAGTGGTGTACTTATAGTTTATTATCTAGTGTTCTTACAAACGTTCCTGTTATAAAACAAAATTGAAAACGAATAATACAGTAAATGAAAAATTTCCTGAATTCTTTATTTAAGATTATATAAATTTACACAGCTTTTTTGTAAACATAACACACATTCAATGTATAACCACAATGATAATTTGGTATACATTATTTAATCGGCGCTTGAACAATTGTTGTTAGCAATCTACGAAATATTTTTTTTTGCTTAAACTCATGCACAGACACTTTTTACGAAATAATATTTTTATTTTATTTTCGAGGTAGAGTGCAAAAAAACCACAACAAAATTGGCCAAATAGAGCATAGTGGTCAAAAACTGGTCAAAATACCACAGTTTTGGTGCATTTACATCATCGGTCTCAGCGCCTGACAGGTTAAAAAAATATTTTTCTTCAAGTCTCTGCTAAATGCAGCCTTAGTTTTGTTAATCTTGTCAGTGTGTCCTTATTTTATTGTTGCGGTATTTAGACTTAAAACTCGGCTGATCGGTACGTTTCAATAAATTTTTTATATCGGCTCACGGTTCCAAAATGAAGTGTAAATTATCCAGGCTCAGAGCAGGGGCTAAACATGCGTTAATGTAGAAAAAATGTACTAGAACCGAAGGTTATAGGCCTAGCCCTGGGGCACCGTACTCAAAATATGGTGGCCTAGGCCTTGCCTTATGTGCTAGATCTAGAAGATTATGTGCCGTGATCATTCACACAACGAGAGATAGAACGGAGACCTAATCTGTGTTACTCTAGACCGTGGTAATTTTAAAATAACGGTACACAAATATTTTATATTGCACACAGAGAAAACCCAACTAAATTTAATTTCTTAAATACAGCCAACTGGCGCTAATTCCTTATATGAAATTTGTTAGCCACTATAATGAAGTTTTCATTATGTTGTGGAAGATTTTAATTGCTCTGACCGAAGCATTTGCCACTGCAACATAAAAAACCGGCTTGTTTGACGAAAAAAGTCAGGAACTAGATTTACCTGATTTTTTTTTCTGTCGCTCCAGGTATGTGTTCCTGCTAACTGCCGACACCCCGAGTTTCTAATTACATGCTCAAATATATCGTTAGCATACTCCTAGCGCGCTCTCAGCCTGCACGTACTACATACTAACTACAGAATTTGATAGGAATTGGATCATCTTATAGGCACTATAAGGTTTACTGAGGTCCTATGAGAGACGACGACTTAACAAGGCTAGTGTTAGACTTCGCAATAAGGCGATAAGCCCACGATTTAAAATTTGATATAAATTAAGGTAATAAACATATGAGGAAATAAGTTAGCATAATATTCTTTTAACATTAAGAGCGAGAGCAGTATGAGCATTGTACTCATTATTATCATTATAATCAACGTAAACATTCTAATTTACACAGGTATACTTTTTATTTCACCGTCATCCACTTCAGTATCTTTATCACCATCGTAATCATCACATTCAGTATTTATGATATATCAGTCATCCCCTTTATCGTCTCGACTATTTTTACCAATATCATCATCCTGTCTTAATCATCATCATCATCATCATCATCATCATCATCATCATCATCATCATTATCATCATCATCATCATCTTATTATTATTATTATTATTATTATTGTTATTATTATTATTATTATTATTATTATTATTATTATTATTATCATTATTATTCATATTCATCATTATCATCATTATCATCATCTAAAATACTTTTATCATCATCTTAAAAATAAGGGTTCTAATCGAATGATATACTTTACTACTTATATCTTGCTGTACCAAATACTTATCAGAAATCAGAATGTTTAAGGCACGTTTCACCTGACGCGTACTCCGCACGGAAGATCCCGGACCGTCTCTGGACCTCAGGCTCAGGAAAAAATCCTGACCCCATATAATTATCCCCTACATCCTTTCAAATGTGCACGCACCATCCTCCAGAGACGGTCCAGATCCTTATACATGTAGGGGATATGCGTTATGTGAAACAGGTTTTAGACATCAAGAAAAAATCTAACTTCTGTTTATTTTCACAGACAGCAGCCCCCTGTGAGGTAAGACCCTGACTGTAACCCCAGGAGTGCCCCCAGAGGCTGCTTTCCTCTATCTGACCACCAGCTATGGCGGGTATGCCGGGTGTGTGAGCGACAAGCCAGGCCGTATCTCTCATCATCTCATCTCAACACCTGACGCTCTATCCGACACTAAATTACCTGTCTCTTTTCACCTCATCCACCAGCCTCTCCTTCGGGAATGGTTGACGAGTCGCGACTGACTCATCACTAGACAGAAAACAGTTCGACTTGGCAGGTCTCTAGGCCTGTTACCAAAAAAAATTCTGGATAATGTAATCACAGAAGCAAGAGAGAGAGAGAGAGAGAGTGAAAGAGAGAGAGAGAGAGAGAGAGAGAGAGAGAGAGAGAGAGATAACTGCGATCTTAGGTCATGCAGAAAAACGCAACGTACTGTAAGCGTTGAAAAAGTGGGGTTCGAATACCCAACACTCTTAAACAGCCTCCGCCTTCCACATAAAAAGTCAATGAAGTAGGTGAATAAATAATAAATGATAATATCTTTTCAAGGATTAGGAAGACTCCATTGTTTATTTACATTACCTGAAAAATAATACTAAAAAACTGATAGTGTGCATTATGAAATGGTGGCCAACTGGTATTTAAATACCTTTCAACTTTAAAGTTGACCAATTGCTTTACAAAGGTTTTGTTTAAGTATTTTTAACAATCAAGTCTAGCGAAAGAATAGCACACTCTTTGCTCTTTTGTTATTCTTTAGAATTTTTAATCGGTTAACTGGAATTAGACTTATTTAAAGGTTCTATATTATTGAACCGAGAGAGAGATGTGAAGAAAAATGTTTATCTTAACAGTTGATTGGACATTTGCTAGCACAATCATGTTTAGTATTGAACTGAAGACGTCATAGCCACGATTGGTTAGAAGGTGGAGCATGAGAATCTTTAATTCTGTAATCCTGGTAGTAACAGTGGCTATAAGAGTCTAACAACCAGAACAAATAAGTCCTATAACCAATCAGTATTTGCACTCCGTACAAGCACTCCGTATAAGCACTCCGTATAAGCATCCTCGAGAAGCTTAGGGGACGTTAAACTTATCAAATCAAGTAAGTCGAATATCGGACAATTTTGGTTTGAGAAAACGTTTTCTGAAACTTTATCTATATCCCCTTTTTTCTATATGAAACCGATTTCCGTGATCTTTCCACGAAGACTTTGATAATTTAATGTTTTTTTTAACGTTTTGAACCTAAGAAAACGAGTTGTTTAAAATATATCAATGCCTTGTTGTTTGGAATTTGGGACATCCGACTCATTCACACCGGCTGCGAGGCAAGTAGATAAAACCGAGTTTGCTGATAGCTGGCTGGGAATGATGCTGATAATGTGAGTCATAAAGTTATCTCATTCTGCGAACTACTTGTCGCCTTGAATCTGGGTACTTTTAGAGCCTAAAGCCAACAGCTGGGGTACAGGTACGGGTTGTTCCGTAAGCCAGAAACGTAGAGTTTCACTGAAACTCCTTCATGAATAGGTTTCGTGGTTGTTGTTTTTTTTTAATTCCATAAAGTAAACGTAGATATATGAGATCAATAGACAAGCTGATAAAGGGAACTTTTTCTGTCATTGAGGTTAAAAATTACTAAAAGTTACTAATTTTCTGGCAGAAATTGGAGGTCAAGAATGCGTTTAAATAAAATATACGATTTAAATTTTTAAGTAAAGTAGATAATAGCAAAACAAAATAAACAAGACGGTTGGTTTACGCTATGTTCTTTAAACTTTTCAACAGAAATTCTCTTGAAAATACGGCCCACGACTGTCCAATCTTCTAAACATACTAGAAGACCGAGTTCATGATGTTAGCGAGATATCAAGATAAAATAATTTCTACCACCTAAAGAGGCACGCCAGTGATGTAGCAGGGTGATAAAGCGGAAAATGAAATTCCACAACCAGACTCGTTTTTCCGAGATCTCATTTTTCAAATCATCATGCATAGAGTCTCCAAAATGTCCTTATACTTTTTTTTTCTCGAATTACGGTAAAAGATTGTTTTAGCATATAAAACACTTTCTTAAGATTGTAAAAAAAATGGACAAAACTTACCATGTCAATAAGCTGGTCTTTTGCAGTTTATCTATAAAGAGGGAGGTGCAGAGAGGCAGAGAAAGATAGGCAGATAGAGAGAGATAGAAATAGAGATAAATAAGGATATTATTAAAAAAGAGACAGCAAGGTAGAAACTCTACAGATACAGAAAAAGAAAACCACATTGAAGCACTGACTGACACGTAGGTGAGAGAAAACAGAAGCTAACTATGCGTAGCTAAACAAACAGAGGAGAGAAAGTCATACACTAAGTAATAAATAAGAGACCAAGATAGAGTGAAAGAATAAGACCGATACGAGACAAAAAAAATGAAGATCTGCCCAATCATGGTACGTAAGATTGAAAAAAGTATAATGCTAAATTAAAGAGCTAAAAAAAGAGACAGGTATGGCATGGGGTAGGTCTCTGACAGAGACAATAGCGAATAGAAAAAGTTATTAGCAGCAAGATCTTTGCTCATACAGCTTTTGACCTTTTTCTAGACAATTCATTCATTTCACACTTTAACAGCTGTCCAGCAGAGTGTGAGGGGTGTGTTCGTTATATATTATCACAAACAGCTGTAAACAGTTCTGTCTCGTACACGGGTGCTGAACGTGCATTATTTGTGAAATAATAATTATGTCCTCTTCCATCTCCATCTCAGTTGGTGGTGGTCTCAAACTTATCAACAATACAGTCACTCTTTTCTCTGATTTTTACACTGATTACCACATAGAGTAAAATACATGCAGCATATTGTAATTTATTGTTTTAGGAAAGAAACTGTAACAAGAAAAAAGTGTTATAACTTCAGCTGGTTTTAAGTTATTATTTACAACCCCACCCTCACCCCACACACAGACATAGAAACGCCGATAACAAAACATATTTTGCAAGGCAAGTCGTGCCAAGTCGCGAAGGCTTTATATGAAAAAAGGCGGAAAATGCCTGCCTTTCGTTCGGTTCGAACTCTCGACTCTTAAAACAGCTTTGGCACCCACCTACTTGTCACTCAGAGAAACATAGCTTATACCATGTCGCCACCCTACTTCAGTAGAAAAAAAACTTTCATGGCGAACATCTTTGGTTAGCCTTAGTGACTTGCTTTGCTGATTGGGAAAGGCCATTCGCACCAAATGAAACTATTCAATTCGGAAGCACGCAAAGACTTGGCCATAGACACCAATGAGCATGCACAAAAAGATCTAGGGTAAAAACACGTTCAAAAGGAAAATTGAGGTTATTAAGTCGTTACAATACGATGATGCAATCGTTGCCATGTAGTGGGTGAAAAAAAATAATAAATTGAACTTTTTTTATTTCTACAGATGTTTAATTTGTTAAAAGGAGCAAAGCGATATGAAAACATATTGGGTCTGTTCTGTCTTACTGTAATTTTGAAAGTGTATTGGGTTGCGTTATCAATCGTATGTAAAAGACGCTCGAAGTGCAGGTCAGATTTCAGAAAATAAAAGAAATACATGCACTCACACACCATTGAACTGTCGTGAGAGTAGCCAGCCCAAAACTCACTGTTTTCGGTCTGCTTTCCTCCTCTATTTACTTTTAGTAGGCCTCTGACCTAAAAAAGAGTTCAACGCATTAGACGCTACACTCGCTAACAATGACGCTTATGTAAAAGCTTGTTACATTTTATGCTAAATGGCCTGCTGTGGTTGAGACATTCTCAGTAAGAACTCGAAAAAATAGGTATTAATTTCTGCGACTTACGGGACCACCCTTTATTTAACGCAGAAAGGTCTAAATCTAGTGGTTGTTTTTATGTCCTCTACGCTAACCATGTAGTTATGGTGTGAACGCCCATAGCCCTATGGGACTTTGCCTTTACACAAAGTTGATAGCGTTATCTGGTGCATAGAATCGGGTGGTATTAGAATCCCGCAGTGCCCCAGCTACTGGTCCGAGGCGCTAAATACTGCCAGTACATCACGCTGAGTTTTTTGTAATGATCTCATCACCATAGGTTCTCTTAGAACATTTTTATTGCTTTTGGTGGTGTTAGTTTATCTGAGCATGTTTATATATCTTTCCTAATCAGCCAAGTGTTAGCGGTGTATGGGTACCATGGTGGTCCCGTGGTAAACACTCTGCTTAGGGTCAGAGGTCTAGGTATGGGGTTTGAATTTGGCTTGGTCAGTCAGGTCTTTCTTTCTTTCCTCAGTGGATTCAGGTGATAATATATAAAGTCGCAGTGAACAATCTAGTCAGATTGCAATAGCAATCGTGCGTTGTATCAAACAGCTGCTCCTTTATGAAATCAGAAGCTAACCTGGTTGGTGGCCTGTTAGGCAATCTATATAGTAGGTATTTGAGTCTGTAAGAAGAGTTAAGACAAGGTGTGAGAGTGAATTTCAAAAGGTAACCTTAGAAATAAATATCAAACATCCCAATTTTATAGGTAAGGTGGAAAAAATGAGACACAGAGAGGGAGAGCGAAAGAGAAAGAGAGAGGGGGATAGAGAAAGAGAGAAAGGAAGATTTCGCATTAATCTGTTAGTTAACATGTGAGTGGCGGAAGGTGGTGCGCATAGTTAAAAGGAAAAAACCTGAAAACTCACTATGGGCTTTACCGGTACTAAACAAAGTCTTAGAAGACGCAGATCACAGAAGATAGAGAAGTTTTTTAGAAGATCAATGACTCTCTTAACAAGATCTCTAGACAGAGAATGAAGCCACGTCCTCACAATTAAAATTTTTCAGAGCCCATGGAGTAATTTGAAGGCCATGTTTTTCATTAAAAAATATGTAACTCGGGGTCAAGTAAATGGAAGTGAGGATTTTAATTCCTAAACCAATACTAATAATTATCTCGTTTTCAATTTTTCAGTGCAAAAAATATCTTGTACTGTGAATGATTTCGTTTTGTAATCTGTAAAATCGTAAGAGGTTAAGCCACACATAGCCTGGACGTTAAAATGTAGTAAAGAAAGTTAACATGTTCCATTAAATTTGATCAATTCTTTCTTTTAACAGGGTTTTAAAAAGTAACAGCTTTGGCTTTGTATTGATCCTGATCACAAATCTATGAGCTGACAATAATCCCATGAGATTGGGATAATGTCATCAGGGCGATCTGCGCCAATGATGTGAATCATGTGGAACCATTATGTTCACAACTTTTGCAAATAATAATCTTGATAGTCTTTATTGTATTAAATAATGAAAAACTCTCAATTTTTTTTGTTTATCGCAAAAAATCAATTTGTTTTCTTATACATATGCAGAGTATTATTAAGAAAAGGATTGAATTCCATTTAATCTTTTTTAGATCATTATAAATGTAAACTGTAATTAATTCCTACTTCACGATCACAAATTATATTGAGATGGGAAAATTGTAAGATAGCGTCAAAATTATTCAAATCTAAATAATTATAGCTCTGACCAATCGAGATATCAAAATTCCATAACTAATTTTTTTTCGATTTTAATAAATTAATCGAATCGGCCGTACAGAACTATAAGTCTAGAACCTTTAAAATTGAAGTTCATGCAAAAGGAACCTTAAGTCAGTTATGTGCTAAAAGTTAAATATCTATTAATGAATAAATTGTGAACAAATTGAAATTAAATTTGTTGAATACCACTGGGCTATTTGATATGATAAAAAAAAGATTTTACAGTAGGTGGTGTTGAAAATCGTCATAAGTTACATACAATATGAAATAAAATGTTACATAGAAACGCTTAAATGATAATAGGCCTATGTTGTTTCCTTTCATCCACTGTCAATTTGTATGGGCAAGACGGTAAGTATTAAGAGGGAAGCATTGGATTCCAAGATACTTTGGTTACAGAATAAAATTCCACAGGATTCATGCATTGAATTTTTTTCACGCATAGCTTGTACTTTTGTTACACAACTAGTATAAAACATTATCTCATAAAATAATAAAAACTTGTTTTTCAATGAAGGAATGTGCCATTGTCTCTCCAATATTTGTACTGCCAACACTATCACTGCTGGTAGTATTGGTGCATCTGTTGCTACAACAATAGCAACTACTACTACTACAACTACTACTACTACTACTACTACTCTACTACTACTACTACTACTACTACTACTACTACTACTTCTACTACTACTACTACTACTGCCACTACCACTACCTCGACCCCGACCACGACGACGATCACCACCACCACTACCATCACCGCTACTTCTACCGCTACTGCTGCTACTCCATTTTTTTCCAATCATCATAAAAGTTTTGAAGCTTTGTGAAGAGAAATTCAAAACTCACCTTTTTAGAGTTTACGCCGATTTTAGTGACGCGATTCTAAAATTTCCCGTGGACCAAAAGCAGAAAATCCACTCTTCCTGTTGCTGTGACCTGTATTTCATCCCAGCGCAACATTGAAGCTTAAAATTTATCAAACAGACAAGCATGGCATTTTTATTTTGAGATAGAGAGAGAGAAAATGTTAATTAATGGTTTTCTTGTTTTAAACTTGTTAATTTTTCAGATTGATGTTTATGGAAAAATATTTTTTGTATTGAAGCTGAATAGATTTATTGAGGAACGGCTCGCCCGCCGCTTGGCGTCAGCTTGTGACATAATTTCCTGCTAGTAAGTAGCCTCCAGTCAATCTATGTGCTCAGATCAGCTGTAGGGAGACATGAGAAGAAAGACAGCTGGCACGCAGACATGCTTTTTACTTCTGTCTAGGAAATTCGTCTTCCAATTTTGTAAAGTAGCAGGCTAAACATATCTGGAACTACATTGAATAGGGTGTCAGACAAACTGAAAAAGATAAGTAAAAGGATTGAGAGACATTGATGGGAGAGAGTGAGAGAGGGGTTCTGGGAGAGGGGATAGGGGAGACATAGGGGAGACTTTCAATCTACATAGGAGAGAACACAGAGACACAGCGGGACTCAAAAACGTAATTGGAGAACAAACAGGAATTCTGTGGCGATAAAGAAAAAGATTGGGGGAGGGGGGGGGGAGAGAAAGAGACACACAGACAGACAAACAGAGTCAGACAGATATAGGAAGAGAGAGAAAGAATAGACACAAATAGTATTAAGCATTACAAATTTACATATTTACACATTTAATAATGTAGCTATTAAAAGAATTTCCTGTTGTATATTTCAAAAAGGTCTTGATTTCCAGGTTATCTGATATATTGTTTTAAGGATAACGAAAACATAATAAAATATTCTAGGGAATTTTTTGCAACAATTGTGTAACAACATACGCAAAGCCAGGGCTTGAAGCAAGGTGTTCATTGCGGGAAGCGCAATAGGAAATAATAGAGGCTGATAATAGAGGAGTATTTTCTTGCTATTAATTGAATAGATTTGTCTATTTTGCCATCATATTTTAAAACTATGACTCTGCTCTGATAATATATCTGACAACCGGTTTAAATGCGTTTCATGTCGCGATTTTAACGTAATAAAGCGTTGATATTTTGAACATTGCATTAATATCAGATTCCAAATGTTAAAGTTTGATAAACTCATTAAAACTTTTTGTAGAAATATCAAACCTTTTTTCTATTAAAATAATATTAAAATGCATTTTGTCAAATTAAAATTCTAGCTTTCAACTCATTTAAACTGGCTGCGAGACATATGCAGTTGTTTCTTTTCTTTTCTTTGTTTAATGGCTTAAATTAAAAATACTCGCTTCTTTCCTTGGTTATCTTTTTTAAATGGATTAAAAAACTGTTTAGAAAGCTTGTAGAAAAGTTTGACGAACGACCAAAATAGTTTCTCAGTGATTTAGATGTGTATAAAAACGCAGTCTACAAATTTCAGGTATCGAGGTGAGCTTCTAGATGTAATTATCTCAAAGACTAGTATTGTAAAAGCGCTGTCGGATAATCCAGCTAAAATCTATCACTTTAGATTTTGCTGTGTGGAGGAATTTATATATCTAGACAAAATAACTCTCAGAAAGTACTATGAAAGTCAATAAATAAGACCGAAATATAGCCATTGTGAAAAAGAAATTAAAACAAAATCCAATTCGTCGGCCAATTTTGATCCTGGCACTGAAATTGGCCATAAAG
>BMAT01005453.1:183587-201144 GCA_019649035.1 Elysia marginata | reverse complement strand
TAATAATAATAATAATAATAATAATAATAATATTAATAATGATTATTAATGAAGTGGTGTTAACATCACTTCATTATCTGTAGCACTGATTTAAATCACTCTTCCGCCTCGGTAACCATTTTTGTTCTATTGACGTTGCCTTAATTTAGTTGAAATACAGTCCTGAACACGTCTGATTGTTTCCTTTGAAAGATCACGAATCAGGTCTCCAGAGATCTGTCGTGTCACTCATTTTATAGATCCTAGTAGCAGATCACCACCATCTCAGCTAGTGCGACCTTTTCAGGAAAATTTTAAAGTTTTCGTTTGCTGTTGTAAGTTCGAGTTTTTATTAGAGCTGGTTTAGTAGATTGGCTATTTGAATTTTGAGCAGGCATTGGGCTAGATAAGCTTCTATTTCCCCTCAAAACATGAGGTTTTGTTTTGCTTGTTTCTATTTTCCAGCTCGAATCTCCAAGCGCTCAAACGGCGCGCTTCTTCCTTCGGTTGGTGAAAGCAGAAAAAGTCTCCACCATTATGATACCGACAGCGAGACCGGAGAGAGAGAGACAAGAGAGAAGAAGAGGGAGTGAGGGGGTGGGGTGAGAATGCGCGAAGCTGCTGGGTCCAGAAGAGAGTGGACAATGCCGTTCGACTAGAGCGAGGGAGGTAGAGAAAGAGAGGGAGAGAGGAAGAGGGAAGAAAAGATCCCGTCTATCATACCTTAAAACGTAATGACGTGGAAGAGACGTATTTTCCGTATCACGTCTGCCCGTGTCATATGATGCTGTTCAGTTTTCGTTTTTATTTTGTTTTCTCTCTTCCTTCCTTCCTGCGGTTTCCACAACTTGATGGATATGTTGGGGCTTGAGTTAAGACAACTAGTGTTTCCTACAGATGGCGCTAGAAACAACTCTATTGCATATTTTTGTGGAAATACATTTTGAAGTTTGAGAAAGACGCTTACCCTTAATCAACTAGAATCGATATAGTTCAAAAGAGCTATAATATTCTTTGTTACCATGGAAGCGAGGACAAAAAATGAAACTTTAGTTAACTTAAAGGATAAAGAGTAGCCGCATATAAACCTTTTGCATGTATAAAGAGGATTTCGCTTTTTAAGCGAAGATGAAACCGCAGATTGTTTTGGTTTTTTATATAAAAAATGTAGTCGCTTTAAGTTGATGGTTTCCGCTTTTCTAAGTATAAGGACCCAGAATACGGAAGAATCATCTAATAAAATCATCGACTGGATGTAGTAAACTTTTGCTGTGGATATTTTTCTTTTTCAAGCGATCAAGATCTTTTACTGGTGAGTGCAGTAGATTCTAATTTAGAACTTCATTCATCATAATTTTCTTAAGACTAGTATGGAACACTGACATTTGATAACTTTGACCCAAAATAATTCGTAGAGCCTGCATAAAAAAAAGTTCATGGATTTTGTTCTTTTGTGTGCTTAACCTAACTTTATATTTTTTATGAAAGACATGATTTAGCAGTTCCCTCTATGAACTGTTACATGTGTTCCCTGTATACTAGGGTCTATAACCGCAACATGAATAAGATTTAGGCTAATTCCTCGTGTTATTCATTAGTTTTCTACTGCTCACACCAAGCTTGGTCGCTGCAGATGTGCGGAAACATTCACATCTGAGCGCGATTTTCAAAATACTTCAAACAGGTTTTTTTGGATTTCTAGATTCTCGATCTATCTATACGGAACTTTAAAAATTTTTATTCACTGGAAAGTTCTGTAAACTTTTAATATTTTTGTTGTAACTAACATTATTATTATTATCATTATTATTGTTATTATTATAATTATTATTGTTATTATTATTATTATTATTATTATTATTATTATTATTATTATTATTAACTGAGTCTAAATTTTTACCTTAAGGTTCTGATTTTTGACAAATGTTGTCGGATTTTTAGGCTTTAAAAAATTAGTGAACGTAATATAAGACAATGCTTAAGTTTTAGAAATTTTTCTGGTATATTAGTTTATCACAGGCAACCTGCTGCACTCTCGTTTCTTTGTGAACACAGAAGCAGGACTACATTTTCTTTGGGCGACAATTTTATAAAAAGAGAAACACATCTGTTTTTACTGCTGCTGCTAGAGTATCAAATATTGAGTTTATAAAATTTGACATGTTAGCAGACAAAATATTTTTTTTTATCTTTGCCCAAAAAATTTCCAGTACTTTTTAATGAAGACAATTTAAATGCTGGAGTTTTTAAGTTGAGCATTTTTATGTTTTGATGGTTACCTCATGGTCACGTTAATGCTGTAACTTGATCACCGTAAACTGTATCGATCACTCTAAATAAGAATTAAAACTCAAAAGAAAACACTGAAAGTAGCAGATGATATCGTTTACAATCAAAGTTACCAAGTCAAAAAGGCCGATTGATCTTTTATTTAAAAAAGGGTATTGTGTTACTCCCGAATACTTGGTTTTGATTGCAATACGATATACCTTGAAATATGAACACGTCTTTTTTCTATTCAATTTTTAAACTTCAAAATATCGAATGAAGCAAAAAGATAATTATTGAACAAACTTCATTGATTTTAGTTGACAAAAACAATGTTGACGACAAATTAATCTATTGTATTTAAAAATATGAGTCAGTAATCTGGTCGAATGCTTTTGAAATGACTCAAGCGCAACTATTTTTTATGTAGAAAACTAAGTTACGACACTATGTTTTTGTAATATATGTACATGTAAGTAGAAAAATAGATGTTTGTTTTAGTTGTATTACAACCAAAGAATATCTATATCCATCGACAAAGTTTTCTGGTGTTAAACCACATTATGCGCAACAAGCAATTTTAATACTAGAGATAGCAGTGTTCGAGCTAGCAATGCGATCAGTTTAATCAATCAGAAATGCAACTTATTAACCCAACATTTATTGTTACACTGTGTATCATGTTTACAAATATTGTTTTATAAGCCTTAATACCATCAATAAATTAAAGTTTGGTATTGCTGCGGGACTAAACTGGTGGTACAGCTGATGTAGCTAACCGTCCTCAATAAGACGGCGTTAGAACTGAAAACAATGAAGTTTACGCAAAGGATAATATAATAAACGGTAATGAAAGTTCTTTCTGAGCTCGAATCGCCTAATGAAAGAATTGCGCTTGAAATCTACACTCCTTCTTCTTCATATTTCTCTCTTGTTGATTAAAATTCTTCTTGTGCCATCAAATTGTTCCGCTAAATAATTCTCTTATGTCATTGTATGTTAACACAAATATTTATGCTGAAGTATAAGAAATAGTTTGCCCTTGCAAGATTTCTTAACATGCTTGTTGTATGCAACTGCAAAAAACGCAGTATGCCAAATGGCTTTCCTTATCTATTCTTTACAAAAAAGAAACAGTACAAAACCAAAAATTGATTTTGTTTGATTTAAACCTGCTCAATGTTTTGAGAGCTTTAGTAATGTTGGAGTCATTTGATAAAAATAAACCCTATCGGCACATTTTTCCTAGCGCCACTTCGAAATCCTGTGAATAAGTTTGCTATCAATGATTAATTCTGTATGTGGACAGAAGAATAAAGTTGATAAAGGAAACCTTTTACAAAATTCTTGTCGCACCAAAAAATGATTTCCCCGATTGTGGTGATAGGTTGCTTGGATTTCAAATTTGTAAAAGAAAATAATAAAATAACAGCAACAAAAAAAACGAAAGAAATCGAAATGAAAGATTTTAAAGCAGAGTTCGATCAAAGTAACCCTCTCCTCAGAATTTATGTATGTTCAGTTAAATGGAACAGTTCCCAGTACCAAATGTTTTAGGTGAACGAATCATCCTTTGTTCGTTATTAGTATAGATCTATAGAACGAGGTGGTTATTTTAATATCTCAAGGACAATTTGTCGGTTTTATTGTAATATTGTCGTTGTACCCATCATAAATATTGTCGGAACATCGGGCAAGTTGGGTCGGTAGCAGAGCTCTTACTATGAACTCGGTTCTGTTATGATTAAACACTTCTGGGAAATTTGATTGTCTTTTCGATCACTAGAAGCCATCAAAAACAAGTTTTATTGCTTGTTCAGTCAACAGATGCAGAATATAATTGCTTTACAGAGTTAGAAGCTACATCGTAGAAAACTCAGTTAGGCCCACAACCGTTTGTAGAAGTGAGTAGGTGTGAGATTTGCGGATTTCCGCGGCGGATATTATTAATACGCAACGCAAAATTGTTCTCTCCCTCATTTAATTCCCGGTGAGGAGGTGTGGGTCTCTTTGCTTGGGCCGGGGTAACTCACATAAAAAGCGGAAAAGAAAGAAAATTTCAAACGGTGGAGAGAATAGGCTGACACGCAGAGCTTTAAACGGAAGAAAACCATGACACGCAAAACTTAGGCTAATTATAGACGTAATCTAGACTCTATATCAAAATATCTTCTAATCTGTGTCTAAGTTAAAATCAATTTCTAGATATAAGTCATATTTTAGACATTTTTAATCTAGATTTTAGATCTAGATGCAGTTAAGATTTTTATTTTTATTACTACAAAGGCGAAACTGTAATTTACTCATGTGTATTTTTCCACCTCCCGATTTTTGTTTTGGTGGTGTGTAGGAGTTGAACTACTTTTTGGTCAATCATGTGGTTTTGGAGCTAAATTGACGTAGAAAAACACTTTGACTCTTGTTTTAATGTCAACTTTAAAAGTAATGTCATTATCCTTTTAGCTAAAAATACACAATTTATTACATGCTAGCATAATAATCTTAGTTAAAGTATTGCAATTTGAGAATACACGTTAAAAACTGGGAGGTAGGTGTTTTTTTGTGATTTTACTGCATTTAATGCAATATCATATTGTAGTAACGTTGAAAGAAGCCGTATTAATTGTCAAAAGCTCGCAAAGCAGGTGGTTCAGTCGCTGCTGTGTTTACTTAAGAGAGAGAAAGTTTGCTGTTCGAATTCCCAAAAACTAGTTCAGAGCCTGTGTTTCACAAGTTTTTATGCTTAAGATGAGGCTTAACTTATCATCGTTGGGACGAAATCATTATATCTTCTTTAGGCTCAAGTTTTAAACTTGTAAAAAACTATTTCGGGTTCCCTTGCAGTTGAATAAATAACTGATATTAGCTATCTCTTATGATTAAAACATAACAAATCTGAGCTATACTTGTGATTGTTAAGGAAATAATTTTGTTCCAACTAGACACAGTATAATGTAAGGGTTACTACGAGGAGTTCTTCGCAGTTCTTGAAATATAATTACAAGTATTGAGTCAAAATCATTCTTGAAGAAAACATTTTCCGCATATTAGATACCTTGATATTACAGTTTATTTTAAAATTTAATAGCTGAAGCCTCTAAACGCTGGTTGTAAACTTTTTTTTTGAAGGATTGTTTGACCTATTTTCGAAAAAAAAAAACTCTTTGATCTTAAAGCCCCCCTCCCCCCCCAACCTTATACACGGAGAAAAATTATGTGATAATTATACGAGAAAACAAAGTTGACCGTCACTCGTATACATTGTAACAAAATACGCTCACTAAAAGAGTTTTTGAAAACCATTTAAGCTAAATACGCGTAAAGCGTATGTTATGTCTTGTTGATCTGGAGTTCCAACACGTACTTGTGTTGCATAAAGCTGAGAGGTTTTTGTCTGGTTGATGGTTTATCCAGAGGATATAAAGCGTTAGATCTTGTTTCAGTTGTCTTCAATCTGTAAACAATAACAATAACTGTTGCAAGCTTGCGCCAACTATAAGCTGTTAATTTACGAAATGTAAGGGTAACATTAAAACTGAAGCCGTTATGGAGTATGTAACATCTTCTAAACATATGGGCATCGCAAGTTTTCTCTATAAAGCCTTTCCTTCTCTCTGAACTGTTGGATAATGATTATTCACGTAAAACTAATGACACCTTGCCAAACCATCTCCAGTTTTCTTATTTGTTTGTTTTTATAAACTGTTGGCTATGGCAACACACTTTTTCTCATCTTTCAGTCTATCCCCAGTGCAAAATCATGCAAAACCTACACGTATTTTAAAGGCTCTAATATTGGTTAGCGGTGAGATAGAGAATAGAAGCAAAAGCAAACTACCTCAATATGCCGTGTACGGGAACCTGCTCCTCATTCCCTAACACCCGACTGTCTCGAGTAGGGGAAACTTTACTGTCTTTTTATTTAAAATCAACTTCATAATCGTAACTTTTTGGGGGACTTTCTGTTCTTTCAGCATTTGTTTTTAATGCTTCTATTTAATTAATTAAATTCCATTTTAATTATTTATTTTTTGAATCCCATGTATTTTCTTAGTCTTTTCATTTGCACATTGCATACTTACGAGGCATAAGTTTCGATTCGATCTGAGAATGTTTTATTCCTTGACTCGTTTTAGTGCTCGTCGGGCGCCCTAACTTTTTAAGTTTTATCACCAAATGATATACATTTATCTATTTTTCTTACCCAAAGATAAATTCATCGATTGTTAAAAACCGTACTAAGCGCCTTTTAATTCCAATTGATGTGTATATAGCATAATCATAATAATAATAATATTGTCATAATAATTTTCATGATCATATTGTTTCATTTTCATAATTATTTAAAACTTATGTGTACTTTTATAATATTCCGTAATTATCTTTGATATTCTTTATTCAATACTTTTTTTCTCTAACGTGCTTGTAGATTTGCAGACATGAATTTCTTTCTCCACAAAGCCACTAACACTGATTGTTTAAGTTATCTTACAATATCACCATACTTAATTATTTTCTAAAACTTATTCTCTGAAGAAAAAACAAATAACAGAGTTACCAGAGTTGGTATTGTCAAGAGAACTGGTTCGTGATCGTTCGTGCAAAAAAATGTCTGTTTTTCAACGTCAGAAGGGTGGAAGGAGTAAATTAAGTGTTGCGGAAATGACAAAACACATGTTAATGTTCTCTGTGTGTGTCTCTCTCTTTCTTTCTCTGTCTCTCTGTCTCTCTCTCTATGTCTGCCTGTCTGTCTGTCTGTCTCTCTGGAAACCATTATGCTCACAAATTGCCTCCGGTCTCGGAAGGCATTGGAGAGTGAATGCTGGAGAGAACCTGAAGTAATGATGGTCATACCTTGTTAAGAGGCGTTCCCTTTCAGCTCGTAGCTTGCTGTTTTCCACCGTAACGGAACAGCGGATACGACTTAAAAACCAATAGTTATCGTAACACTACGCACGGAAGTTTTTCTACACGACCGGGCAACAGTTAGGGGAAATAAACTTTGAAGAAAAACAATTGCATGGAACAATTTTTTTTTAGGTTTATGTGAATCTCCAGGCTGTTTTGCGCTGAGACTGATACAGCTCAAACTGCCGCCACTCAGTGCCAATGTATGACAGAGGAAATCAAAAGTTAAATTATTTTCTATCTCTAATCACATTTGAACGCACGCTAAAGAACTTTGGAGCTTATATTTTAATCAAGCTTATTACATTGATCTTCCAGTAGTGAGGTAGGCTTTTTAAAGTTTGCTCTTGTCTTTTAATTTTTTTTCTTTTTTAATAGCTGTGTTCCTTTGTTTTGTGTAGAAAGTCTGTTTCCTTTTCCAAATACCAAATTGCATCAAGATTTAATTAAAAGTGAGGGGAAATTCAGTTTTAGATGTTATTTAAGATTATCTTTCAATGAACAGCTGTGTCATGCCCAAGAAACGCGAAGAGTGTACACATGACTTTTGTTTTGTTTGGCTGCAGTTTTATTTTTACATTTTGTCTAGTTCGAATTATATCTGTTGTCTATTGTGTAAAGAATTAATTGGTTTTTTTTCCAACTGTATATGGCGATTAGACGACCAAAAAATTACCACTACCGTATAGAACGTATGGCGTGCGTGATTTTATTGAAATAAAGGAATTATGAGAATATGACACAACACAGTTTTTTATTCTGAAAAAAAAAAACCGCTTCCTTTCATGGCTGACAACATAACAAATAGCTCCGTCATGGGAAACACAAAACTTGTAATCAACAGTGGGTGAGGAAAAAATCTATAAAATCTTTACATACTAGAAAATCTACAGAATTTTATGTTTGTACAAATACTTTCAAGTTATTGCGACGTTTTATCAAAGAATGCAACAAGTCAGGACGTTTTCGCAGTTTAGTACTTTTAGATAATCTTTTTTTTTCCTAGGCTACACAAGTTTGTTGACATTTAAATTTACTGAGAGGTAACGGAAAAAGAAGCGCATGTGAGAAATAAAAACTAGTCCTTGACATTATGGATTTGAAGTTATTTTCCAAAAACTTTTCGCAAAATTTTTTGTACTCGGAAAATTACATGTAGTTCCTATGTTCGTTTTTTTTAGCCTGAAGGATGAAAGGCTAAGCCAAGGAATATAATTGCTCAACGATTGAGATAATTGTTCACAATTGGATTTTCCCAGTAGTTAATTGCAGAATAACATGTCGAGACATTACAGGTTTTTTGTATATCTTACCTGATGTGACCATGTCGTATTTATATGGGAAGCAAAACCCACGGGAATTCTAAACTGTACAAAATGTTATACCTAGGTTTATGCTACTGGGGATAATGTTTTATGTGTAGAGAAACTGTTCTAGATTTCATTTCTGGAGACATTTAACATTATTGCGATCCTGGTAAAACTGGTATTCAAAGGCATTCGAGAGCAGGTTATGGAAGCTAAAATACTCTCAGTGCTTTTCTAGTTGTAATGAATTCATAACAAGATTTTTAGTAAGATTATATTTTACTGAACACATTTTGAACCGTGACAGTTATTCTCTTGTAGTTTTGAAACGTCCTATGTTTGAACTTTTCTGTGAAAGTTTTTGTTGCTTCTTGCGACAGCTTCTTCTATATATTTAATTATCTCTAAAAATCGGCTTTTTTCCAGGGGAGAATGATGCATCATTTTTGTTGATTTATTATTTTTGTTTTTGTTTTTGTGTTTTGTTCGCTGCTGTTTTAATCGTTCATATTGAAAACGCTGCATGGCGTTTTTAAGCAATTCTAATTGAGGTGGAGGTGAACTGTTAACGGGATAGGTACGTGCATGTGTGGCCTGGTTGAGTATGGAAAAGGAAAGAGTGCTTGCGCGGGTAAACAGGGCTTTTTAAAAATCTGAAGTATAACCTCCTGAGAAGGAAAGACTTTCAAAATTATATTTACCATGTACGTTAAATGATTTCGTAAGTTCTGTAACACATGAAAGCCTTTCCTTATTAAAAACGTTACCGACACCCTCCCTCTCCTCTCCAAAAACATATCAACAAAAAGGGGAGAGAAACAAATCAATATTTGTATTATTATCAAACCAGATAGGTGGACTGTATCGCTGTTGGGTCTGATGCATCCAGAGACAAGGCGTAAAAGTTACTCTCTGCAGACCGAAACATAGATGTACGAGTCGAGCCCAGCGCTTCGGCCACGGTCCATTTAAACTGATGTTGTAATCACGATGAAATAACTCGTCGCCTTCTCATTTCTCTCAGCTGGCTACAACTATAGTACATGTACCATATATAACTCGATAAGCATTTCTAGATTTACTCTCACCACTCAAGACTAGTCAGCTCGTTTGTTGATAGCTAGTCTTGACTCTTGGATAAAGAGAGATACGGACAGATATGGACAGATACAGACAGACAGACTGACAGCCTATCATAGAAAAGTTTTGCTCGTCAGAGATAGCTGGCCTCGGGCTTTAGAATAAAGAGAGATACATACAGCTACAGATGGACAAACAGACAGACAAAAGCAGGGAGACATCAAACAGATATTTAAAGAAGAGTCTATCATAGTAAAGTTTAGCTAGTCATTTATAGCTGGCCTTTACTGTAGGATTGAGAAATACAAGTTCTTTTGTACATGGTGAAGAGATAGTAAGAGATACATGGATCTACAGTCAGAGATAGAGAGACAATACAGGAACACAGAAATTAGTTTGTGAAGTCTCTACATAGACATCTTACGAACAAGCTTTTCTAGTGCCAAATATCCTCAATACCAGAGAAAATAATTGAGTCAACAAATTTTAATAGTGAAAAAACAAGGTTTGGTTCATGGCGCATGCGTTGTTTTATTTTGAAAGAAACTAATTACATTTTATATGAGCATGATCACTGCTTATGTGTCTATCTGGTTTAACAGTTTTCAAAAGAATGTGACATAAGACAGATTCTGATCCTTCTTTTATTCAACGGAATAGCTTAAGTCACTACGGTGCACAATGAAAATTACCTTTGATGTGCTAAAATACGCTTTGGGAATCAAAGTGGCCTCTCTTAGCGCGCTTTTCTCGTTATTGATAAACCTGGCTAAAACCTAACAGATGCTGTCTTTTGAGATAGAAACTGTCACCAGCGACACCGAATTTCTTCTGTTGAGCGCCGGTTAGTTTTTGGATGGGAGGTGTTTTTTTTTCAAAACGCGATTATCATCTAACACTGCCTGGTGGGCTTCAACAGGTCGAATGACGAGGCTCAAGGTGAACTGTTGTTAATAATGTAGAACTCTCGTTAAAATATGCCTAGGTATTTATAAGCGGATCGTGAGAAACACAAATTTTGTCGTCCATGATTAAGAATGATCATTACCATTAACGGAAATTCCTACAGATTAATTTATTGCGGCGGATGAAAATGTTTTTATGATTCCAATAAGGCGTGTTCGATAATCAGTATGCAAATCTACCTTGGGAGTCTTCCAACCTTTTAGTATGTCTAACTATTAAAGGCAGTTTAAAACAGAAGTTCAGGTAGCCTGAAGAAACGATACATAAAACCGAGGATATCTAAATTTTCTCAACATTTTTGGCACTTTAAACTATAGCTTTAAAGAGTTATATCAATATAAGAAGCGAAAAACCAAAGCAACAACAAAAGCTGATTATTAAAAAAGATATTTAAGAAACGCCTGTTCTTTTGCTGACGAGTCCTACTCTTGTTTTGCTCTAGACACATTCAATTTTAATACATGACTTCATCTGTCACGAACTTCTAAACCAAAGAAACTCATTTTTTCATTCCTATTTTTTTCACTTTCCCTTCTGCTGATATATTTATGGTATTGGGTTTGCTTGCAAGATCTTTTGTATGTGGCGAGTCTCTCTCTCTCTCTCTCTCTCTCTCTCTCTCTCTCTCTCTCTCTCTCTCTCTCTCTCTCCCTGCCCCTCTATCTTTATCTCTCTTTCTGTGCATGTGCTTAGCTCAGCCTCATCCTTTGTCTCAGCCATTTTCTTTCAGTCTCAGTCCGTCTTTCTTTCTCTCTCTGTCTCTCTTTCTGTACATTATGTGTTTGTTATGTTTTGTGTTCTCCTATTTTTTACACATAAAAAGACTACAGAAACTGATGTCTCTGCCTTTCCTTCTCTCTTTCTTATTTTCTCTTTCTGTCTCTTCTTCTCCTTTGTGTTGTTCATTGCGTATATTTTTGTATTTGTGAGGGATTTGTGTTCGATTTTCTCTACATCAAAAGACTGCAGATCTTACATTTCCGGTGTCTGGAGTAGAATTCAGACCCATTACTGACTCACGCAACAACGAGGAACAATTAGATCTCTGAGACAATACCTCGACGCCACGCATGCGCCAGACTGACCATGTAGATCGATAGTCACGTGCCAAGTGACGTCACTTCCTCTAATGGACTTACCCTCTGCAGGCAGCGAAGATCTTTTGTGATGCGTTCTTAATTTTCAAGACGCACTTGGAAAAAAAATCATTAAATCAAGTTTTGATGATATGCCTAGTTGGATTTTCATTCAGTCTTGAAAGGTTTTTTTTTAATCAGTGTGTTGTTTTCCAGCCTTTACCATAACTGAAACTCATTTATTTCTCTTCAATAACAAACTTACATTTGACGACAAAGGCATTCTATTGCCATTTTATCACTAGGATTTGTTCCTTTGCTCTGAAATACAACCAAAAGTGTCCTACAGCATTATTTTAACTCGATGCTCATTCATAATTAGTCGAAATTTCTCATTTATCATATAAGATTTTCTTAAAGTCATACAAATTTATACTACTCTTACATTTTCTACTTAGTAAACTAAGTTTATCACTGTTTTTTTTCACAAAATATTCCGGAAATGTTGTGCTTTTTCGTCTTAGTTAAATCCATCAAACAACTACACGTAGAGAGCAGTCAAAAACGGAATTGTAAATTTTAGATAAGAAGTAAAAAACCATCCAAATTTTTTTGTCATAAACTGACTGATTTCATCTTATGTTTCGAAAAGAATAAATCAATCAATTGAAACAAGTGGGGAAAAGGTAAAAAGGATGAGTAGGAGGAAAGTTTTATAAAATGTCATAGCTGTATTTATATCTGTGACAGATGAATGCCAACAGATTGTATTTCGTAGTAAATATCTTCTTCCCTATTCCCTTTCTTTCGTTTTCATTGCTTTTGTTTCAGTTTTTATGAAATATATTCAGATACCTACATATTTAAAAGCAATGTTCTTCTCTCTGCGTCTCTCTCTTACACACACATACACACACTCTCTCTCTCTCTCTCTCTCTCTCTCTGTTTCTCTATCTATCTATCTATCTCTCTAACGCACTCACTCTCTCTCTCTCTTTTCCTGTTCTCTTATTTTCTGCCTTCTTCTCTATCTTTCTCTGTCTCTTTATATCTTTTAAGTTACATCCTTGCATATACATCCCATTCCTACTCATTGTTTCTCTTTTGCAAAATTCAGTAAATGTTATGAATGTCTTCGCTCTTGTGAAAGCAGCTCCCCTAATAGTGTGATGAGCTCGGCAATAACACAGACTTTATTGCAGAGTGTGATTCTGACTGTAACGGCAGCAAGGAATTTAATGTTTTTCTCCTTCAGCTTCTTTATGTATTGCGTCGACATTTTCAACACCTCGAAGTTTGCAGTTAATTATGTTTAGATACGAAATGACTTGTAAGTTTTGTTGAACAGTATATTAAAGCTAAGTATTTCACTAAGGTTTGTCCGTGTGCATTTAGTTCTTCAACTTGAAGTTTGCAATCTGTCAGTTTCACTGATTGTTACCTCGCCAAACTACACACAGGTCCTCTCTTATCTGGTTACAATCGAGCGCTGCAACATCAGAAAATCTCTCACAACCAGTGAAAAAGAGCGGATGTCGCATTTTTCACATTGCAGAGCGTTAATAATTTCAAACAATGCATTTTTTCTCAGCTCCTCAACGTTGAAAAAGGCATGAATTTTTCAAAACTTAAAAGAAAGATAAAAGTACAGGTACAATTTTCACTTAAAATTTAGAGAAAAGAAAAAAAATCTACATTTAGAATGTCTTTTCTTGAAGAAAAAGTTTCCCGATATCAGACTCATTCGTAGTTTTCGCAAGATATACATGTGCGAACACCCTGTCACGTAGCCAGAATGCGTCCTTGTCGATGGAACAATTAATATCAGTAAAGCTGGCAACCATCGCAGCGCGACTTTCATGCATGGGGAGACAATAACTTTTGTAGAGCCTTTGACTTGACAACTCCACATCCTGTAAGAAGATGTGCACGAGAGGTCATTAGTGTGCCCCAGCCACAGTCATCCTGCAAGGCTGCCTCCCCACACAGAAGAGCTTTCAGTCCCCCTACATTACGCAAAAACGGGGTTTCGTTCGAGGCAAAACGTTTGGCTAGAGCGCTTAACATTTCCTAAAGACGAGATGGACATCTCGTTAAAACAAAATTGGAAACTCGGGAAAACTTACTTTAATCGAAATTGCAAGGCACTTATCATTTTCCAATAAAACTTCACGCTAATCTAAAATTTTATTTTTTCCATTTTCATATATTTTCTTTTTTGTGATAAAATTTGTACTACACGTGAATCTTCTGTTATGATGATTTTCTTAAATTAAGATGAGATATAAATAATACTATATTAGTCCTTAAAAAAGGGAAATTTATGCATGTGCAGAGTGCATTAAACATTTTTTATAAGGCAATAAAAATATATGTTAATACGTTTGCATAAAAATACAGAAAAAGCAGATTGTACATATATAGATAGTGCAAAAGCTGAATTTTAAGTTGTTACGAAACATTAAAAATTTTGAAGTAATGAAGTGTCCTATTATCTCGATAGGAATTTCTATCAATATCACACAACTGTAAATTATAAAAACTGGATCAATAAACTTTAATGGTTTTTTCATATAAAACTATAGATAAATTAATTTAAAAATGCTTAAGAATCTAAAAGTCTAATTTCAGTTGGTAAATATAAACTTTTACAGCGGTTTTGTTTGGCGAAGATATGTACAAAACGCCAACTGTAAGCTGAAATTTTATAATTTAGTGCAAAGAGGATGGGTACAGTCGAGTCATTCAAGATTGATTTGAAATTAAAATCTTCTACACTGGTCATCATTGCAATTTTCTTAAGTAATTGTTAAGCTCAATCTCGTCAACTTTCTTAGTATTGCCCCTATAGAATGCAAGACAAACACTGACTCTACTGATGTTAGTAGACTTACCAAAAAAGATAAGTCAGGGTCTCGTCTACAGGAAAAGAACACAATGTTCGAGCAAAGTCAAACCTTTTATTTGTTTTCAAGAATACATTCGAAGTCTGCGTTTGTCGATTCAACTTGTAATCTACTTATTCCCGCACACTAGCTCAAATTCCTTTTCTTTCAAACTGATTCTTTGAACCATTTCTTTTTACTTTCTGAAGTCAACCACCATGTCTTTTATCTTCTTCACATTCAATTGCAAAAAAATACCGTTTCCAAAAAACATTAATGCTATCTTCATCAAACGATATCAAACCCATGTTGTCGTGTCGTTTGCATATTTTACTAAAGACATATTAGACTAAATCCGTTGACATTGATTCGCTTATTTAATCGTAAAAAGTACAGGAGACAGTACTGATCCTTGAGGTACACCTTTGTTGGTTGATATGTCAAAAGATGAATAGATCTAATTTTTCGTTGTATTTGTTGTTGTTGTTGTTGATGTTGTTTGTTTTTTCTTTGCTGCGTATTGGGGCCGGTTAGTGACTAAGTACACCTAAGTCTATTAATTTAGGTATTAATATGATTGTGTTAAACGCACTTGAGAAATCTATAAATAACTTGGGATAAGAGCTTCTAGGAGTATCTAGATGTTTGTAAATGTTGTCTGTCACAAATTAATAGCGTCGTTTACACCTCGTTTGCTCTGTATGCAAACAAACTGGAGGTGAGGAGGGTCTTGGGAAGTTGTGAAAAGGGAGAGGGCATAAAGTAAAATTATTTTTTAAAAACATTTCATCAATATTGAAGTAAGCGCGAGCGGTCTAAAATCATTTAGCTCGAAAGGTTTCCATTTTTTCAGTACTTGTAAAAGTGGTATGATTTCAGGCATTTTTCAGGCCGTCGGTATAGCTTTAAAATAAGTTTCATATTTAAGTGAAAGTGTTGGGCAAAGCCGCAGCACATGCCATGAGTCTTTTGCTTTTCATTTGCATCTTACAAAAAAAACTTTTCATGGAGTGCTTTTTTGTTTAATGAGTATAATGTTCCTTGTTCTTGAAGCCGAGCTAGATTCCATAGTCAGGAAGTTAGTAAACGTTACATGTCGATATATTCACGCTTAGGCCTTCGTACTCAGACTCATACTAAACGCCGTGTGCTTAATACGGTAACACCAACATACAACTTTGCCGCGTCTTTTCAATTTTACCATATTTTTAACCGAATCAGCTTAGGAAATACACCTAACATTTCAAAATTTATTCTGTTGCTCAAAGTGGAAGTCATAAACTGTAGTTATAAAGATGTTGAAAGAGGTATCAATTATTTATCATGCTGGGAAAAAGGTCCGCCCAAGAGATTGGGTCATTATTGTCATGATCGTCACGAGAGAGGATTTTGGTAGACAACAACGTCACAAAGACATACAGAGAGAGGGAGAGAGAGAGACTATACTGTGGCAATAAATGCAGGAAACTTAAGCATAACCTTAGTTATGAAGAAGGGATAAAACTTACTTTTCTTTTTTTTTTAAATAAAACTTTAAATTGCTCTATAAAAACTTTATTTAAAAAAATTTTCATAACTGAATAAAATAATGTCAAGCAGTCTACTACATTGTAATAAAAAATTGTTAATAATCAATTAATAAATCGCAAGAATCATTGCTAGATTAATAAATTAGCGAAGATATTATTTTGTATGCGATGAAAAAGGTCATTTTTTCAAGTCTTGCGAAGTCTGTTTTTACCATTTTAAACGTTTGAGAACGTCGATAATTTCGACGTTTTGGGGGTAAAATTGCGTACTCCAAAATGGCCATATGAAGGCTGGCCCACTGAAGACGATTTTTGGCATCAAAATATATGTCTCTAACCAATCATTGCTCTTCTGCTCAGTCGGTCTAAATGTCTCTGCTCATCATTGTCTGTTGAGTGTTACATCAACTCAGTCTCCGTGCACCTTCATCCACACACCTAGATGTCTTGTTAGTTCAGTAGAGGTCTTCTGCACCTTCATCCACACACCTAGATGTCTTGTTAGTTCAGAGGAGGTCTTCTGCACCTTCATTCACACACCTCGATGTCTTGTTAGTTCAGTGGAGGTCCTCTGCACCTTCATCCACACACCTAGATGTCCTGCTAGTTCAGTCGAGGTCTTCTGCACCTTCATCCACACACCTAGATGTCTTGTTAGTTCAGTGGACGTCTTCTGCACCTTCATCCACACACCTAGATGTCCTGCTAGTTCAGTCGAGGTCTTCTTCGCTAGTTTACAACTCATGTAGGTTTGCAGGGAGAAACTATGATCAAAAAATAGCATCGAGTTGGGGAAGGTAACAGTTAACAGGTATTAAAAGTTTTTTTTAAAAAGAAACAACGTACAAGAAACAAAATGTAGCTAAGGACTCTATGCGTTTTCAATAAAACTGAAAATAGTTGCTTTTAGTTCTTAAAAAGATAATCTCAACCAACCTTAAGAAAAGAGCAACTGTATACAAAGAAATTTCAGTCAAAATTTTATTCTTGCAGGATAGAAGTACAATGAAAATGCAAGATAATGTTAAAACAAAACTGAAAGCACAATACCCGAATGATGTCAAAGCTAGAGATGAGCTTGTGCATTTTCAGAGATATCTGGAACAAAAACATCCTGCAAAACAAACATGGCTACAAAGAAATGTATAACGAGCTCACAAAAGACAGCATTGAAGCAGGTTTTTCCCAACATCGAGATAACCATCAGACTATTTCTTACTCATATAGTGACAAACTGTACTGGCGAGAGATTATTTTCTAGACTGAAAAGTATACAAAATAAAGCGAGATCTACAATAGCCCAGGGGAGGTTGTCAGATTTTAACATCTAGAACATTCAGTCAGTCAAACTGAAGAAACTGGATTTCACTGATGTAGTTGAGGTCTTCGCAGCAAAAAAAAGCCAGAAAAGCCTTTGCTGTTTGATATTTTAGACATGATATGCGCAACTATCAGTGGCGGCGGTAGTAGCAACAGCAACAATAACAACAATTGAATATATTTTTTATTTATTTATTTATTTATTTTGCTTTGACCGGACGAGATAAGGCGATTTTTTT
>BMAT01005453.1:168351-180438 GCA_019649035.1 Elysia marginata | reverse complement strand
TCTCTCTCTCTCTCTCTTTCTGTGTCTTTGTTCTTAAATCTTAATAAATGATTTTATTGTTCTTTCCCGAGACAGAGGGCTTGTCTTTGTCGCTTTAATTTCCCGTTGTTGTTGCATAATTGATCAGTCGCACAGCACAGTCTCTCCGTGTTTAGCCATAAGGTATAACTCGCTTTTACTCTATGCCGAAGACCCACATGGCTTAGGACAGAAATTTCAATAGCTAAATGAAATGAAGAGCTACAAATTTATCTGATCTGTCTCATTGCTGCTGATGACTTTGAAAAGGAATGATATGGACCAGACTTAATGTTAGACCTCATTGAATCTTGCTGTTCTATTTTAACGCTTATTTTTTTTAGAAACTTATATTTTTAGAAAATTATATATTTTTTAACGATGGCGTTTTCCAAAAACTCAACAAATAGAAATAAGTTAAATAACGATCATCAATCAAATCTTATAAACATCAATGATGAAAAAATGTTCTACTTTTTCGAAAAGAACAAGGCCTTTAAGCCTAGAATCGTCATGGACTGATAGTATTTGCCCTATTTACTAAAACTTCCTTTTAGGACTAACAAGTAGGGCGTCCTAACGCAAAAAAATATTGTGATGTTTCTAGGATTAAGTTTGTTTTTGTTTCTTTCCATGAAGTAATAAATCTGCTTAGATCGCAAAGAAAAAAACTTCTAAAACAATTTGTGTTATTAAACCTGTTCATATTAAAAGAAGAACTTCTACATTGTTCACTCAAATAAAAATGCTGAAATAAATAGAACAAGGTAATTAACAATGTGGAAATGTATGTAATTTTAAAAAAAATTTTGAAAAAAAAAAGAATATAATACACGTTGTCCGAGGCCGTCAAAGTGCTTACCGATTCCCCAAAACTAAACACATCTGCCCCCTCCCGTTTCAATGTTTTCGCTAATGTGTCTGCCCTTTACTCGAAATGTTTTTTTTTACAGACCTGATTACTTTTATCCCAACTCATACACACAAATGCAAGAGATAGATAAAAATGAACTCTGTACAAAAGTTTCTTTATGGGCTGGTTGGCCTGGTATTTGGGTCATTATGAAATTAATGAGAACGTGAATGCTGGTTCCAACAGGAAATGTTAATGTTAGAAAGCTTTTCATATAAGCCTGAAAACAGCACTCACCTTCGAAATTGGTAAAAATAAAACAAAAACTTGACGCGCATAGCCTAGAGGCCTAAGGCTGAAAATAAACAAAAGGTGACACGTAGAGCCTAAATGGAATCAAAATGGAGTCCAAAGTCTAGGAAAGACATAGGTTTAATCCAGACCTATGGGGCTGCTCCATGAACTTTTAAAAACTCTTTTAGAGTAGTTCCTATGGGCAATGGTGAGTTTTTAGGCTTATATTTAGCACTGAAGTTATTTAAATAAAGTACCTCGCCAACAGAAGAATGCGCTGGTGAGCCCACCTTCTGAATTTTACACAAAAAAGGTTAGTGCTGGAACAGTCCTATATTAAGATATCTACTAGATCTCTCTCGAAATCTAGATTATCCAAATTGATTTCTATATTCAAGCCATATTTGTAAACACCTAAACTAGATTCTCGATCTGGATCTAATCTAGTTTCTACAGAATTCAACAAACCAAATTGGGAAGCGAAAGAAACTGTAATGTATTTATGTATGCTCCTCCGCCCACCATTGTTTTGTTTTCGAAGCAGGGCCTACGTAAAATTCGTCCTAAAAATTAGGCTAGTTTTAAACTCTTGCTGTTTGCTTTGTGAGACTTAAACAGCAACGCAACAACAGCAGTCTAGGTTACTCAACAAATACATGTATACAGAAATTCATACCTCAATAAAGAGTTCAGCAGATAATTATGGTAGTGGTATAAAATACGTAAGACTGTCGGCCAAACTTGTTCGTGTGGCAAAGTAGAAAGTTGTTTGCATGTCGAACTCGTGATCGGGCGGTTGCGGGTTCGATTCCCAACCAAGACTCATGTGATAATTGCAATTAATTAAGACTTTTTCAGTCCACCCACTTTAAAAATGTGCACTAGGCTAAAAGTAGTGCTTGAAATTTGTGGACTGCTAGTATTTGAGCTAACAATAGGCAGCCGTACTGTAATGCTATGAAACATGAGTTAAATTTGTCCTGGTGTGTATTGGCCTGCTGGGGAAAACATTTAAGTTTTAAGGTTGCTTTCGTCGGTTGTAAGAGCAAATACTTTTCCTGTTTTCATTCTTATCTTTGTTCTATTTTAACACTATCAGTGAATAAGTTAGTTCAAACAAGTTCTAATACTTCACATCTCTGGTGGGGAAGTGCTATATTTGTAAAGTATACATTGCACTTTTATGTTTTTATTCTAAGTAAGAGTATGTTTTTTAAGATTTACATCGTAAAAGTAGAAGTCATGATAACAATTAAAACAAACAGCTGCACCGAGGGGTTCAAACTGATATCTTGAATCTGGAGCGTTATGGTACAAGTTTTGTTTTTCAGGCCAAGCGAACTTTTCAGTACAGTGGAATCCACTTAAAGTCAACACCTTTCAGGGAAACTCTTGCTTAAAGTCAACTCTGTTTTACAGTCCGATTTCGTATTAAATTTTCTTTAGACGTATGTAATGGTTAAAGTTAACTCTTGCTTAAAGTAAAAAAAAAAACTGCTGTTCCGAGGTGTTGACTTTATCAGGATCCCACTGTACTTTAGAGGATTTATTTTGTTATAGTTTAAGCAATGCAACAAAATTTCTTAAGGCAGCGCGTTTGTAAAAAATTGTATCCGTTGGTATAAAAGATTATTATAATGAAAACAAGACAGTGCACACATGGAAAGAAGATGAGATTTGGAACTAGGTTTAAGGATTGTGGTTATGATCGTGGTAGTTCAGATTTAAAGAAAAAGTAGAAGCGAGAGAGAAAATGAGATAGGGTGAGAAAACTGAGAACTGCTTTATAGGATAAACTGAATAAGAAGTTAGGAAGAGTGAGAAAAGGTGGAAGAGAGAGACACACACACATTCAAGGAAAAACAGGAATGTTTGTTCCTGGAGGCATATGAAGGCAAACAAAGTTGTAGGAAGTTAGCCTCTCTCACTGAGAGACAGAGAGAGATCAAGAGAGAGAGAGACTGAGAAAATCATGGAGAGACGACAGAAAAAAATGTATTATGCAGGCAAAGAAGAAGAAAAATGAATGAGAGAGTTGGAGATAGACAGAAAGATAGAAAGAAGGGTGCAAGAGCATAACCTTTTGGATACCACCATAGGTATTTAAAGCTCTAAAACTAATGTTAGAAGACTAGAAGTTGTTGCAATAAAAATCTAAGCTGTTGCTTGATATTAATCGTTTAAGGCAGGGCATGGAGATCTCATAATTATCTCTCTACACCCCTTCCTCTTATCACCCGTAAGTTAACACAACAAGGATATACTTAGGAACACTGTTACCTTCTCTATATATAATCTCTTAGTGTTATGTCATCTAACAACACCTGAATTTGGTTTAGTAGCTATTAACACCTTTCATTTCCTGAAGGAAGCGGACAGAAAACGTGTGTACGTCACTCTGTTCTATTCCAATCTACTTGTCCTGCGTAATACTTCTCTGCTCTAAACACAGAAATTCTCAGAAACGTATAGTGACAAAGCCCGGTGATTGGTTGCCTGCATTTCTCGGCGTCAGTGAAGGGTGATTTCCCCTATCGAAATCTCTAAACCGAGACAAGCCTTTTGTGTCCAGTTTCTCTCATTACGGTGTCGCCTGTGGTGTTATTGGTTGTTTTATGACGTTGACAACAATGCGTTGTTTTTGTCTGTGGGTGGAAGTGCTATCAAGTATGACGAGTATGTTAACGGCCTTTTACACTAAACTCAATGAGTGGCAAGCGATTGATATTCATATTAGGTAAACTTATATTTATAGATCACAAGGCTTACTTGAATCGGAAATCTTGCCAATTCACTTGAATCGAAAATCTTGCCAAATATCAAAGCTTGGTAGTGTTAGAATGAATAATAGCAAAGAAATCACAAGGCTATGGATGGGTGAGTGCCAAAGATCACAATGCACTTATAAACATCGTAAAAAATAAGCTTAAAGAACTAATTCATAGATAGTCTTTAACCAAAAAGCCAGACTCAGTACTCGGCTATGGCATGATAATTTACGGAGAGCAGATTAGAAGGCCGAGCGAGAGAGACAGACATACAGGCAGGGCCACGAGAGAAACAGACATACAGGCAGAGCGAGAGAGACAGACATACAGGCAGAGTGAGAGAGACAGACATACAGGCAGGGCCGCGATATAAACATACATACAAGCAGAGCGAGAGAGACAGACATACGGGCAGAGCGAGAGAAACAGACATACAGGCGAAGTGAGAGAGATAGACATACAGGCACAGTTGCGGGATAAGCAGACACACAAGCAGAGCGAGAGAAACAGATACACACAGGCACAGAGAAAAAGACAGACTGAGACATCGTTGAAATGACAGATGAAATGTTGACTTGAAATCTCAGAGACAGACACAGAGGCAGGGCCGCGAGAGAAACAGACATACAAGCAGAGCAAGAGATACAGACATACCAGCAGAGCGAGAGAGACAGACATACAGGCAGAGCGAGGGAAACAGACATGCAAGCAGAGCGACAGAGACAGACATACAAGCAGAGCGAGAGAGACAGACATACAGGCGAAGCGAGAGAGATAGACATACAGGCACAGTTGCAGGATAAACAGACACACAAGCAGAGCGAGAGAAACAGATACACAGGATCAGAGAAAGAGACAGACTGAGACATCGTTGAAATGGCAGATGAAATGTTGACTTGAAATCTCAAAGAATAGAACCAAAAACCTCCCTATTATCAGAGATATCCATTTATGCTGGAAGATGGATATTTTAGTACACATTAATAAAGTTTAAACAGTACTCAGGAAAATTTTAAAAACTACATACTCTTTTTTCTTTGAAACAGATAATCTCAAAGCGAAATGAGATCATCACATTTGGACAGATTTGGTAATTTTCTAATCTCTATGCGCTATTTTTCTTTAATATTCGTGTAAAGCCGACGCGTTTCAAGTTTAAACAATGGGCGTTTATGTTGGTGACCTAACAGGCACAATAGTTGACGCAGAGTTGAACAACGCTTGCCGCATTGTGACTGGACAGCTAAGACCTACACCACTTCCGCTACTGTACAGTACAGCAGGGATCGCTCCACCGGATATCCGCAGACAGACCCATGAAAACACAGAAAAACACAAACAAGCAACAGACCTAAGACACCGCCTGTTTGACCACAGTTATCCCAGAGCCAGACTTAAGTCAAGGAAGAGCTTTAGAACTGTGGAAAGCGTCCAACCAAATCAAGCCGCAAGCCACCGCCTTGAGTTATGGAACACATGGGATAACACAACAAACGAAGCCATCCAACCCCCAAAAGAGCAACTTCCGTCAGGAGGAGAACTGCAGAGAAAAGATTGGGTGACCCTCAACAGAGCAAGATTAAAAGTTGGAAAGACAGCCAGCACACTGCACAAGTGGAAATTGAGACCCAACAGCGAGTGCCCATGTGGCAACCAGAATCAATCAATGGACTGCATCCTATCTAAATGTACAGAAGGGTCTCACTGCACCGACCAGGACCTGAGGGACTGCACTGATGTTGCCCAGGCCTGGATCACACATTGGCGCGACAAGATATGATGATGAGGCACAATAGTGTAAAGGGCGGAACAAGGAAATAACTCTTTCTTGAATACACCCGTTTTCCAGCCATATCAGCGTCTTTCATGTTATCATGAAGAAAAGTTGTCACTGATAAATACGTCTGATTTAGCTAAATTAAAAAGAAGGTAGAATTATTTAAAGTAAAAAACAGAAGTCCGCATTAGTAATTCTCATTGATTGAGAACAAAGCACTTCATTAAACTGGAACTAAGATTTAAACTGTCAGTGTCGTATTCTTGGATGCGAGACAACACAGAGCTTGAAAAATTATGTTTTATAAAGGCACATTTTTAATCCCAAAGTTGTCTCAATCTAGGTCTAGGAGAAACGTGATCTGGAACAAAAATTAGACCTAGATCTAGATCTAGCCTAGGTTTGTGCGTTATATTTTCCTTTGTTTAAAGGTGCGTTTACGCGGTAGATTTGAAACGCAAAATCAGAAGCGAGTTATTCCGGTAAAATCAGAAGGGAAAATTTCTTGGCAGATTTCGCCCATTTTTGTGGAGCTCTTACACGATTTAAAAAAAAAAACAAACAAAAAAAAACGAAGTTTGGGCAATGAATCTGACCTATTACTACCAGGAAATAGTCACGTGACTATTGGGGCCAACAAAACCGCCTTGTGGCGGATTCTATTTGGGGTACTGTTTGAGATGTTGTTTAGGGTTACTTTTAACAGCCTTAGTTAGACTAGATCTAGATGATTAAAAAAAAGACACCAACCAAGTTTCCATCCTTGGACTCGAACCTTGGTAAACTTTTCAGAGCATTTTATGAAATCCCCAATTTTTTATACTTTCTAGGCCAAAATCCCTTCTCTAATCTTGCCTTGGGAGTGGGACTGGGTGTATCGGTGTTGACTGGCTTTGGTACATCATTTGGTAGAATTAGATCTAGAACAGAATGACAAAAACGTTGTCACTCAAATTTGTCATCCCAAAATAATTACTTCCAGTGTGCTTTATAGCCGTGAAAGATGTAATTAATTTAAGTATTTCTTTTACATGCAAAAAGACTAGATCTAGATATGTATACGAGCCCATATACAAAATCTTCAGCCTAGCCCCAAGAGGCAATGGAATTCAAGTGATATTATTTACATAGTATCTAACCCAAGCAGCACCCCAAACGAAATTCGCAATTACTATTTATACCAACCAATGAAATACTGCTACTTTTCTAGACCTATCGGCACTCGCGTAACATAAAATTAAACATGGAATGGCGGGAATCCGGAAGAGATTATTGAATGGCAACCCCCACTGACCCCAAGACCCACGTGACATTTTGGAGATATAGGTCAAATTCATTCCTAGCCGTAGAATCTAGATCTAATCTAGCGATAAACCTTTTGCGTCTACTGCATCTAGATCTAAATTTGTATTTAGGAATGTTTCATGAATCCCACTTGTGTGTATTTACGTTCAAAATAGTATGCTTATAGTTGATTGGCGTTTCATTTTTGTGTGTGGATGTCAGAAGCAAAACCGAGCCTGATCCATCGGTGAAACGAACCGCCATTTTGCAGGAAAAAGTAGAAGTTTGAGATATCTATACCACAATGCACGTTATGATGAAAAATTAGACACCTTTCTAGTTGCAGTTTGTGCTGGAAATGGACCAAAAGTATAACGGAATGGCGATTCGGGCGATAAACTACTCGTTCCAAAACTCTGAAAACTAAGTTCCATTTTCCATTCTGATTTGGCATGACAATTCAGAAACGTGTAAATCCATCTCTAGCTATGTGTATCATGTTTTCTTCCGTTCTAGCCTCAAGGCCATGACTCTGCGTGTCATGTTTTCCTCCGTTTTCGCCTCAGGGCCAAGACTCTGCGTGTCATCTTTTCTTCTATTTTAGTTTTAGGGCCAAGACTCTGTGTCTCATGTTTTCTTTTCCGTTTTAGCCTCTCAGCGTGTCATGTTTTCTTTCGTTTTAGCCTCAGTGCTAAGACATCGTGTCATGTTTTCTTCCATATTTTAAAGATGAAGGCCACCTTTTCTCTGATGGTCCCCAAAAGTAAGATGGTCTTTTGGCGTATTGGAAACAACTAAAATGTACAATAGTAAAATTTCAGGTACGGTCGGGGGTGGGTCTGATTTTGAGTGAAAAAATTTTTGGATTTTTATTTTGGAAGGACTAATTCCTGTCAGAAAGTTAATGTTTTTTCAAAAATAATATTTCAGATATAATAAACCACTTTCTTTGTGAGAATTTAGTTGAGGTGCAACGGCGCTTCTGGATATTGACAAGGATTTGTTCAGCATTATGATAAAAGTGTTAACTAACACGGAAGTTTACATAATTCTTCGGTCGAGAACCAAATGTAATTGTTCTGCTTGTTAAAAACCATTAAAAAGCTTCGTTTTCACCCACTGTAAGATAAGTCAACGATTAGTTTCTAATAACAATAATTACTACTTTATACATTTATTTCAACAAACCAAGCTTAGACATATTAAATGGATTTTATTGTTTGTGAAATAAAGCTGAAGAAATGTTGATTTATTAATGCTGGATTCGCAGAGTGAATAGATCAAGTACTTCTATTCGACTTAATTTTTTTAAGAAAAGAAAAATCTTTTGGAGCAGACAGAGACATTCTAATTAATATTTATAGAGCTTTTATAAACAGGGTTCTAACGCAATCTATTACTGTCTGGTTTGACCGTGGCTCCAAATCAAGTCTGGATAAATTACAGTCCGTAATTAAGAACACACAAAAAGTAACAACGTTACATTCCCATCACTTCAACAATTATATGTAAAACGAATAATGTGTTCAAGAAATACAAAAAAAATATGGAAGATGAAACACATCCTGATTGAAAATATATGGTATTTTTTCCACACGGTCCCGATTCAATGGCACCAATAGATTTTTAAACAGTTTCTACCCACAAGCTGTTAAATAATATAACAAACATAAATTTGGGAGTTGAATGTGATCATTTTTGTTCTGCTCCTATTATCATCACTATCCTCGTTATTAATCTTCCATTTTAAAAAATCACCCCAGAACCGCCCCCAGACCTTACTACTGAACCGATTTGCCTCAAATTTTCACTCAATACATCTTGAATTTTTTTACTTTGATTTTGAGAATAAAAAATGACCAGATTAGCACATGAAATAAACGGCAGGTGTCAGAACTTATATTAACTTAGATAAAATTGGTCCTGCGGGCTAAAATACTCCATGTTTTAACAACAGCCATTTCATGTCACTTGATTACATACGCTTACGGAAGTCGATGCAGATGCGTAAATTAGAGCTATAGTCTATGCAGGTTGGTTAGTGTGTTGACTTAAGACTTTTTATCTAGAAAAGATCAAGATTGTATTTAGAGTCGGGATTGAGATACTAAGATCTAGATCACCTCAATCTTCAATGAGAAAGTATCAGAAAAGTAATTATAATGCTGTTTGTAATCGCCCCATTGAAACCAGAAGCGATATCTTATTTGGTAGCGCTGTTGCCTCAAACTCAGGAAGAACCGGGTTCAAATCCTGTGAACGTGAACTTTTTTTTTTGTTGCAGAGACGAATTGAAAAAAAAAAAACATTTTACGGGTAAGTCTAACATCCAGATTCATATTAGGTTTTCTTATATACCACAATATCCTTTCATCACAATAGCCCTCCTGTTATTTAAAATGCTAAAAATAAACATTGCGGTCTAAAGAATAATTCTTAGGTCTTGATCACAATCTTACATGATGCGAGGGGAGGGATCTGGAGGGGGCAAGGCCTTTCTGTCAAAATCTAGACCTATAGATCATCACGATAATATCTACATGTTGAATGTACATCATGCTCAACCCCTAACAAATTTAGGTAAAGTTAGTTTATATCAACTGACAACAAGTTAAGAGTTCTTTTAACAACTAAATGAAGTATGCACTTACTTGGGTTAAAAAATGAATGTTAGTGGGCCATTGATAAAGATTAATCAGTCTCCTCATATTTACTCGTATACCGTTTGAGAATCCTCCGACACACAAACTGAGCAGCCTGATTGACTGAATTTAAAAAAGGTAGATCTACAGATCGCAATTAGAAAATGGCAGTTTAATAATTTGTTTTAGGCTTTGTGTCGTCATTCTTACTCGAAGATTCACGAAAAGTAGCTCTAAACTTATTTTTTTTACAGAGAGTCCGCCGATTCTGCCATTCTTAGGCCTAGAGCGCGCCTTTCTAGCAATGCACTGGACAGGTGTTACAAGTGCATTGCCTGCAATAGCGTGCTGGCGAGACTTGTAATCAGGCGGGGGCAAAGGTCAAATCTTGTTCAATTTTCTTGGGCGCCATAAAAATACTGTGTTTCCTTGCAGCCAGTTTTGACGGATTATTTTTTAAATTTCAAAATTAAAATTAAATATGTTCCCCCGGTCCGATTTTGGTAAACTTTTTTTTCAGCACTCTTGTAAAGCCAAACTACATGATGAAAAAATAAAATAATAGAAAGCAATTAGTTTGAGGTTCAGATCTAATTTTCCTGGACTAATAATACATCAATAAAGCGCGAGGCCAGTCCTTGAAAATAGTTTGTATCATTTTACTCCTATCAATTGTCAACCATGGGATGCTTTATCTCGCTCTATCGAGGACTGGCAACACAACATCGATATACCACCTATCAACAAATGGAAGAATCAGAAATGTGCTATACAAAGAGGTCCTGTGAACTACTGTATTGAAGTACATGTAACTACTTCATCCCGAGCATGATCGAGCTAGTTGTCTTTAATATTCGTAATAGTCTTACTATTATTACTTTTACGCGTTGCTGTTCTTGGTGTAATTAATTGTTTGCTATGCCTTTGTTGTCAATGTATTTTTCTTATTATCACGCGTGTATTGTGTGACTAAATTATGTAAACATTTAGCTGAGACAATACTGAGTATAACTAATATGCATAATTATTTGCATATCGATTAAATAGAGATTAAATGGAAACAAAATTTTTTTAACTTTCTCTTTTTGTATGCTTGTAAAAATGCCATTACAGCACCGTTACATAATCATTTTTCAAAACCGATTTGACGGTGGATGAGACGAGTTATACAAGGGGCAATAGCTTTGTCATGTCAGCTTGTCCTGTGGTTCGCTTCTTCCATAAAATAAAAATAAAATGTGTAAGTGTAAGGTCATAACACCCCTAAAAGTATGGAAACTGTTATTTTCTTTTGGTAAACTCTTGTCTTCCTTTTTAAAAGTTTAGTTGAGGAGCGTTGCATAGTATTTACAGTGCTTATTAAATCGGTGTGTGCTGTCGCAAACCTCTACCGAGAGATTACCGTTACAAAATGTTCTTAACAAAATGTGCATTCGTGCTATGGGAGATATGGCTCAAATTACTGCAGTATTGTAATGTCAGGTAAGGTGCGCAGATTTAGGTGCACAGCATATTTACTTATGCACAATGATGCACAACTTTGTTAATATTCAGTTTGTTGATTGTATGCTGCGTGTCTGCGCATCTCTGTGGGAATTTCCTCAGCTGAGAACACTTCTACTGATACTGACAGACAGAGCTCTAGACGATATTAATTCTGGACCTGTATCCGCGTCGCGAGAGTTTTCCATCTGGATATGTGGATATCTCTAGATGCTACTCTTAATCTCTCTATATTGTTTTGATAGCACATGAAGTGGTGGGATGCAGACTGGTCAAGACACTGGCTTGCATACATTTTGTCTATGTTAGGATCCGCGTTATGATGCCAAACTGTGTCTTACAAGTGTTTTTATGAAGTTGGTAGTAGTAAGATGAAGACTAGTCTAGACTCTGGCCGGCCTGCGTACATTTTGGCTTTCTTAGAATTCGTGTTTTGATACAAAACGTTACTGTGTGTTTAAAATAGCCCTGGAGTTAGAACTTCATTGGAGAGAAAGCTTATACTTATTTTTATTAATTTGAAGCTAATATTTACAAGACATCAAAAACGTTAAACGTGTTGAAGATTTGAAGCTTTTAGCTTAACTTAGCAATGTAAGTACAGGTATTTCAGATAAATATGTTTTGTTTAATAATCCTTTTATTGTGGCTGGTGCGGGATGTGTTTCAATATTTGCTTTGAACAACATTGGGTTTATGTAGCCATGAATCTTTCAAACTTGGAACTTAAAATGAATTTGAATAAACTAAAACGAGATATTCGAAAATTATCCTTTGCAAATGGAAACAGTTTGCCAATTTTAAAAACTGTTAGGGATTTCCGCAATTCTCCACTGTGTTCGAAAACGTTTGTTAAAACGTTCCAGTTTCTTGTAATCAAAAACGTAAAATCTTGCCTTTTTTGCATTGAATTTCGACGTTGATGAATTTGAGTCTGAAAGAGAGAGG
>BMAT01005453.1:126444-136951 GCA_019649035.1 Elysia marginata | reverse complement strand
TATCGAACTCTTTTAAAATTCTCTAAAATATGTCAGGGCTTTTATCTATTTTCCTCCCTGATTCTGCAACACTATAATAGTTTCTCCTTCTATATATCTATCTTCGTACATGTTCATCCATCAATCTGTCTAACTAAGCACCCTGTTTCTCCCTCTCTCTCTCTCTCTCTCTCTCTCTCTCTCTTTCTGTCTATCTCTGTCTTTATTCCGTTTTACTGACCCATCTCTAACCCTCATTATGTCTGTGTATTATCCATAACCTTTTCTCTCAGCCTCCTCTATTTGCCATTGTTTATGCCTTGAGTTAACACTACTGAATTAGCACTGTAAATATCGGGGATTCCCACAGTCTAACACTGGCTCTGACCAGGCCCGCACGAGCGGCTCCCTTTAATGTATTGTGTTCTGCGAGCCCTTGAGGAGGAATGGCAGGGTCAGGACACTTCGAGTTCCTATTGCTGTAGAAAGCAGAGAATAAATTGCTTAAAAGAGCTTTCATCTGCAGAGAACTTCAGAAAATTTTTTCTCGCATAAATTTGTTTCTGTTATTCTGTAATTAAATATATGTTAAATTAATCAGAGTATTTTTTTCGGTTATAATGGGTCGTAATAGATCAAGACACAACAAAGAGCAGTTTAAAGATTATAATTTCGGAGAACATTTTAATGACACCCTTAACTGGTTTATTACATCATTTGGTTTCATTTTATGCAATCTTCGTTGCCTTTTAAGTATATTGTTTAGAAGTAAAAACTTCAACGTGGCAATAGGTTTATTAATGTATGTGACTAGTGCATTTAGCAAACACAACATCACTTGTGATGGATTAATAATCATCGCACTTGAGAGGATTTGTGAGAGATATGGGCTGGTGCCGTGGAGGTCTTAGGTGGGCGGAGGGGGGCAAAAGAGAAAAGTTGTACGTAAACACTCATGTTCTACCTAATTACTCAAACGAGCGAGTAAAGCCATGATTACCTAACATATTCTGAATCAAAGACGATAGAATCATTGTCTAGGGGGAGAATCCCCACCGCGGCTCTGGTTTGCTCACAGTGTATACATTTATAATTTTTTTTCAGGATAATGAGACAAAATTATGCTTCTGAAAGTGACAAAACCTTGCGCGTATTTGAATATACCGGTGCCGTTGAATGGCGGCTAAAATTAACGAGACGTAATAGTTTTTTTCTGAATGTGAAATTTCAAGAATTTCTATAAATAGTTGTAGCTTGAATTGGAGTCCCTGTAGCACATTACATTGACAACGTAAAAAAGCTAGTGTGTAAAAAAAATCACACAATGTTTTTTTTTTCTTTTGTTTGTCATTTTCTTTGTATGTTTACTTATTTGATTCAAGTTGACAAGTGAGCGTTTTGTCTTCAAACAGTTAACAAAACCCACCTTGCCAAGCCTAAAGCTATGAACAAACCATCTAGTGTTTTCTCTCAATCTCCAATTTCAAACTCGACTTGCGAGATTTCAGATTTTCTTCGAATTCGATGCATAATGAATTATTGGATTCTTGAAAAAAATTAAGTTGGAGAAGAGTTATTTCCCGATTCGTTCTGTTTCTGCCTAAGGGAGTTAAGTATTGCTGTGGATCAAATTCACAACATCCACCTGTTCTGGACAATGTTCTACAGTTAGGTAATTTGCCAAGTCTGCATGACAGGGGGCTTAACTCCTAACTCATTCTCTGTTTGAGCCCATCTGGTTTCAGGGGGTGAGACAAATTACGGTTTCCCCCCCCCCCCCCAAGGCACTGATCTTTATCTATTTGAAGGGCCTAGGGGAGAATATATCGCTAAAGCCAGTGATTAAGACAAAGAACAGATTGACAACCTAGCGGATTTATGGGTTATTTCAGGGTATTTGAATGTTGCCTCTGTGGATTAACTAGACTGGACAGCTTTTGTTTCTCGGGAACTGCAAGGGATAAGGAAACAAAGAATAGATGGAAATATCGAAAAGCATTCGGACTGTAGATACCAGTGATAGATCTAAATATCTCTTCATGACGTAGTAGGCAAATAGGCAAAGAAGACAAAATGCGATCACGTGCTTAGATCTAACAAATAGAAGAGAAGGGTAAGTAACAAAAACAATATAATAAAACTTGAAACCTCCATGAAATGCCAGTATGTACGCCTTGCAAAGCAGAGGTCTTAAACTGGGGATCTCCAAACCATTAACTTTCACGGAAAAAAAATTTAAGCCTACAGTCTCTTTAGGTTAATGGCTGAGACCCGAGACAGTAATATGGCGGCGATTCTTGGGCATTTCTGGCAACTAAGACAGTCACTATCTACGAACAAAAAAATGTGCGAGAATTTCCGGAAGCCAAGAAGACATCCTAGAGAAAAAGTTACGGAAAAGTAGAAAAAGCAAAAATGAAAGCTCTTTAAAATATTTTTTATACACTGCATGGCAAGGGGGAATCTCTCATTTCCTATAGAAATCTAAAAGTTTCTCTAAGTTTGATCCTGCGGTTGTGGGTTCGATTCCCAACCACGACGAATGTTGTAACTGCCCTAGGAAAGCAATTTATCCGCACTTTCCTCAGTCCACCCACCTGTAAAATGGGTGCCTGGCTATAGGCAGTCCATGAAATTTGTAGAAAGTTAGTATTTGAGCGCCTGAGAGGTAGCCGTGCTGTAATGCTGTGAAACATGAGTTGAATTTGCTTTGGTGTGTATTGGCCTGCTGGGGGAAATATGTAGTCTTGAGACTGCCTTCGGCGGTGGAAGACTGTAATCCATATCTTTTTTTTAAAGTTATAAGAATTTAATAAAAATCCTCAAACATCATAAGCTTCTATATAATATATTTATTTAACCAGAAATCTTCTCATTTTGGCTTTGAGTTTGGCAAGGTTAACATCAATTTTTTTAGGAAAGAAATGGACTTTGGCCCAAATTCTACTCCTTAGCCCACCCCCAGTCAACGTGCAAATTAGGCCGAAATTTTAGACTAGAAAAAGTCAATGAATACGAGTATAGGGCTAGATTTGGCTCCTGCTCGATTTAGTCTAGTATTTTGACGTAAATCTAGCAACGTCTTCTACATGAATTACTCTCATGAAACGCAGAGCTTAGTGGAAGAAAACGTGTCGCTAAATACCTAGCCTTGACAAAGGTCTAAGATATCTTCTAGATCTAGATCTAGTTAAGCCCCCTGTCATGCAGACTTGGCAAATTATCTAACTGTAGAACATTGTCCAAAACAGGTCTACATTATCTATATGAACTTATAGGTCTAAGACATGTTTCTAGATACAAACTTAATAAGCTCTAGATCTAGATTTAGCCAAATCCTAATTGTTCCTAATGTAGGCTTGAACAGGTAAGGTTGGGAAATGGACGAAACCATTATGAAAGTTTGTGTCTTTTTCTGCCTTCTGTTTTTTTATGATGTGTAAAGGTGATCTACACTTTTGTTTATTTAAAGCAAATCTCGCATTACTCACTTTTTTGTTAGAGAGCGAGAGTCGTTTTTAATGACAAGGAACCTTGGAGACACTACATGCTCTAACAGCTATTTTCAGCTCCCTGGGTATAAGAAAAACGAAAAAATATTTAACAGTGCGTCCAAGCCGCAGACTTTATAACACATACTGCAATAAATAGAATAGGTGTTGCAGTTCTGACTTCCCATCTATACAAGAAAAGCAATGCTGAAGATAGCGGGTTAGAAAGATTGATAGTGAGTATTCAGAGAGAAAAGTTAGAAGTGCAGTGTTGTTTAACCTCTGCTAAAACTTTTTTATCACGGAACAAATATGATACTTTGCTATACTGTATTTGAAAGAAAAGGAATCTAGCACAAATGCTTTATTTACATTGAAATGTCTGGCCTGGAAGCACAACAATTATTTTATTGTCGCGCATCATCTGACAAAAATCTCCGTCGTCCGCGTTTGTTTTCCTTGCCACCCGATGCATCAAAGGAATACATTAATTGACAATGCTCATACCATGGAATTCTATAAATAGTTGGACGTAATTGACTCAAAAAAATTTTGGGCATGGAATTCGCTTAAGAGTAATGAACGAGACTAAGAGCGATAACATAAGTGTCTTTTAGTTTACATTACATAATTACCTCGTTGTTTACCACAATACTTTTCACTGCTTTATAATAATGGCATCATTGACTCATTGGTTATCTTAAAACTGTTAGTGTTTATATGGCATGATTTGCCCATTTATTTACTGTTTTATGAAGTCCGAAAGTATCAACAAGCAGAAACTTGGTTACAGATTATGCCTTTCTTACCCTATAAGTTATATCGCTTGACTGTTGTGAAATGAAATTGTCAGTAATAAATTCAATTTTGATGGGCTCAAAAAAATATTTAGGAATCACAGAATTTAATAATACTACAGTGAGAATAAACTTTTTTTTTTAATTCTCAGAACCCTTAAAAAAGTCTTTTGTAATTACTTCGCAATTTTCAAATATTTTTATACCCTGTACATTGTTTTGTAAAGTTCCAAGTCAGATAATAACAAAAAAAATTGAAACCCAGGTATCAATGACAATAATTATAAAAGACTAAATGATTTTTTGTGACAGAAATGACATCGCTAAGATCAATGTTGTAAAAAAAAAGAAAGACAGAATGGCTTCGAAATGTGAACGATGGCAGAATGTCTTTCAGAAAGAAAAAGAGAGAGAGGGAGGGAGAGGGAGAGAAAGAGAGAATGAGGGGAGATGCGCAAAGATAAATAGCAATGATAAGCTATAAAATGAGAACGAAACACATCCTGGATACAAATCATCTCGGGCCGAGAAAATGACAGAGAAAAAGAAATTAACAATTTTCGTCTTGGATAAAATGTCGATGTCATTTAACTTTTTGGTCTTAAAGGTCATTTCGTGTTGCCTTTTTTTATCTGGGAAATTTTTATGTAATCTTTGTGGAATGTGACAGGTGTATAAAATGTATTTTGAAACCCAGAGTAAAAGAAACACAGAAAACAAGTTTTAAATTCAGCTCGGATTTACTCCGTTTAGTAAAAATAAGAGATAAATTTATACATCTCTTTTCAAAAAGATGTTAGTTCATTTTCCAAGTAATAACTCTTGGAGCAGAAAAAACGGTTTGTGTAATCATCTATGGCCATTGCGGTCTATTTTAGTCTCTTACATAAAAAATGGGGTGAAATATAGTGACTCTCATGACTTAAATTTTATAATATTGAAAACATTTCAAATGTGGTTACCTTATAAAGGTTTAATTGATTTTTTTAGGTACCTTTGAATCTGGAAAGTTATCAAGTGTCAAATAACTGTTTTCTGACATTAAAAAAAAATCATTTTTATTTTTCTTTTTACGTTGAGGAAGAGCCTTGAAATTTTGTTTGGTTAGAAGGGGGGTAAATATAATAATATCTCTACTTGCATCAATAATAATTATTTTTCGGCTTCCAACTCTAATGATGATTGATCTAACTTTAAATTGCAATTCTGATAATAAAACTGCTGTCAAACAATGATTGTAGGAAAAATGTTAGTCATTTTTTAATTCTATCGCACGATATTTTTTTTCTTTATCGGTTTTCCTTCTTTCTGTTCAAAGTTGATAGACGTGATATCCTGCTGAGGTAAGTTCGGTGTTTTGTAAGATTTCATCCTTGTTTTTTCCTGATTTAAAACGCACTTCTCTCTCTCTCTCTCTCTCTCTCTCTCTCTCTCTCTCTCTCTCTCTCTCTCTCTCTCTCTTTCTCTCTTTCTTTCTTTCTCTCTCTCCCTCCCTCTCTCTCTCTTCCTCTCTCTCTCCTTCCTTCCTCTCTCTCTGTCCCTCTCAGTCTCTCTCTCCCTTTCTTTATCTCACTCTCACTTGTCTTCCTGTCTGTATGTCTGTCTCTATCTATCTATCCCTCTCTCTTTCTCTCTCTCAATTTATTTCTCTATCCTTTCTTAATCCTCTATTATTTTTCTCTTTAATTTCCATTGATTTTCTTGTTAAGGCCTATTTCTTTCCTGTAAATATTACGAAATTTAAACAAAATACGCCTTTGTCTTAAAATAGATATCCGAGGGGGTTTTACAGCTTCAACGCAGTGCTTTGGCTGAACTTCAGACAACACATCAATTTTTTATTAGGTCGCTTATAATCTATGAAACGGATAATCTTAAAAGTGCACCCTCAGCTTCTGATGGGTTTCAGTTTCACATAAGCTAAGGAAATCGTGCCATTGTTAGTGTTTCAACACCCAACTCGCATGGTGGTATTGAAAAGCTTTATGTGTTTAACGCTTCCAAAATCTTCTGAGCCATTTGCCGAGACTTGTTAAAGAATTAGATTTCAACAAGAGTAGCGGAAGTTTCCTGGACACAATTCCCCTGAGATTTAATCATTAATGCTCGCACGAAGTCGTGCCGGCTCATGAGGTTATGAATGTTTTTTCGAAAACATTTTAGAGACAATGCAATATAAAAATAAAATTGGATTACGCGCTGCCTCTTGAATCCGGAATGAGATTAGAGCGCAAATTATAGTTTCTGTTGGATAACTTCCTTTTTAAAGTCAATTGATTGCGAACAAGAACGATAACCATGAGCTCTATTCTCATCTCCGATATTATCTTTTGAAATTTATGTGATATATATTTATATTCAAGTCACACTTTTTTGTTTAACGCTATTGATTTTATAGTTTAATAAGTTATATTTTTATTAAAGTAAGAGATGCATCTAACTATTACTCTTATATCAAGGTCTAGATTACAATAAACACGCAAAATGGGTGTTGACTTGCAGAGAAAGGATGTCACTCTTGTTTCACCACTAATCTCATTTCCTATCTGACAACATGTCAAGAAACATTCTCAATTACCAACTATAGAATCTCTTGCCTCATTAAAGAGCTAACCCGATATATTCAATTGCTTCTGATGTTGTTTTGATGGTGGGATGGATTACCGAAGAAAATATTTTGTTTTCTGATGACGCGTATACCGTTCGAAATACATAGGAACGTCTCTGGGCCGGTAACTTTCAACAATGTCTGTCCCTGAAATCTCCACACCCTTTCACATTGGAACGCATTAAGTCAAAGAAAAAACGGACCATCGGTCCAGAGTCTGGTCTTCCGTACGGCATACGAGTCAAGTGAATTAAGCTTTTACGCATCCTCCGAGAAAGCAGATATATTGCATAACTATGGGCGACGGTCTCATTTTTAACGAATGCCTTTGAGAATTTTGAAAGCAATAAATGTGTTAGCCTTCTGCTTTTTATCCTAAAGTAAAAAAAAAAAGATAGAAACATCAAAACTTTTGTCAATCAAAATGCTTATTACAAGTTTAAGTCACGCAAAAATGTCGGCGTTTTTGTTCTTTTGTTTTTTTTTTTTGGGTTTTTTTTTTTTTTTTGCTTTCCTTTTGTGGTATGTCTACCTTAATTCTCTGTTAGTTTTTGTTTATTTTGTACATGGTATGAAATCATTTTTACTCATTTACATTTTGATTTTCAAAACCATTATTGCAGGATTTCAGCAAACGCTTTTTTGCTCACAGCACTATCTCTTTTTATTTTTTGTTTGAGTTCTTTGTTTTTTATGGTGTGCAATGCTTTTTTTTCTCTGCTGGCCAGAGAGCTTTTTAGAGAAAATGTATGTACACAAAACAGCTGTTTCCCGTTGTTCATTATTTTTTAAAAATAAATCTAAAGAGTATAATCGATTTGATTGGCTGTTCGAAATTTGGAATAAATCTGTAAAGAAATGAAAGAACTGTTGTCTAAAACGCGGACATTTTTGCTTGAAGCAGACAGTAATTATTTAAATGAAAACATTGAAATTTGGCAAAGTAGTGCATGAATCCGAAAATAAGCCGATGACAAAAGCTAACGTAATTTGCATGTAAGTTCAATATTAGATTCGGTAACATCTGAATCATTCAGTGATTATTTGGCAATAAATAAGACGAACGATGTTTGTGATTTGGATGGGACGGTCAAAGGTTAAGGCATCCATTGACTAAAGATTTCAGCACTGCAATACTCGTGGAGGGAATTGCTTATTTTATTTTTGTTCGTTCTTTGCTTTGTCTCCTTAAAGAGGCTCATTCTTTGTTCCTATTTTGTTTTCTTTTTTAAACCAAATTAAGTAAATAACTATCTTCAAGATTTTAAATATTTATCCAGAAAGAATATCAAGTTTTAAAAAACCTCTGCGTTGACGTTTTAGGCTAAAGACCTCCCTAGTCCTTGGTTGTAAATCTGTTGTATTTAACCGCTGTGTGCGTGGCTTCAACCCCGTAACAAGGGACGCAATCAGATTCCGTTCTCGGTTACTGCAAGATCTAATGCGATTTTTCTTTCAGAAGCGGGCCGGAAATTCAATCAGACCTACAATTTTTACTTCTGCTGCTACGGCAAGACGTCTGAGAGGTCAGGATAGGGCTTCCCGCAGTTCCCAGTGCACTACAGTCTTAAGCTATTGATAGGCCTATATATGGGTTAATTTACTCGACTGTTTATGTCGATCATATTCTTTTACTCTCTAACTGGAAACGAAGTGTTTAGATTGAATATTACTTTACATTATGCAAAAAGAATGAAAACGGAGGGGGGGGGGGAAGAGGGTGGCTATAAGCTAAATAGGCAGGTAGGTAGAGTTAGGTGGATGCGGTTGTTTTTTTAAATTCTATGAGAGAAACTATTTTGGTGTAAGTTATCTCCCTCGGTGGGTTTATCTTCGTTGGACTTAACTAACATTTTCTATCCCGGCCGTAATTAGGTTTCATTTTCGCTCTCTGTAACAGGTTATATGGTCTCAATTTTTTTCTTAGATTTTTTTAAACTACATTTTGTTCAAGCCATTTCAAATTAATTTTGACGATTCTGTTATATATAATCAATTGAGCGTTTTTTTAATGGTAAAAAAATCTCACAGTTCTAATTTAGGTCAAGAGAAAAAAAACGGATTCGTCTCTTAAAACAACTGTCAGAGCATAGGCATCAATACAAAAGCGAATTTTTTTAATTATCAATAGCATGGCTTAAGAAAGGTCAGTTAATCAAATGTGTGTCGGAAGATATTTTTGTGCAAACAGTATTTCAGTTCTCTCTTTAACTTTTTGACCAAATTCGGGAAAATAGTACATATTTCACTCACATAAATTTTTCATTACATATATATAATAAAAAAACAAACTCCTGGTCTATTACAGGGTATATTGTAAGTCTCTGAGCTTTCACAATAAAAACAAACTCTAGTCCTAGTCTATGACAGTGTACTGTGGAAGTCTCCGAGCTTTCATGATAAAAAACAAGCTGCTAATCTATGACAGGGCACTGTGTAAGTCTCTGAGCTTCCATAATAGGAAAACAAGCTCTTAGTCTATGACAGGGTATTTTGTAAGTCTCTGAGTTTTCACAATAAAAACAAACTCCTAGTCTATGACAGGGCACCTTGTAAGTCTCTGGGCCTCCGGTGGTTTCAACTTAATTTACCTATGAATGCACTAAAATTAATACCAGTGCCCTAGATTCTCTTGGCTTCATTTGCCAAATCAAACCTAACGATGCTGAATCTCTTGTGCACTGCTATGTGCGATATACCTAGCTTTTGTGACTATAGCTGACTTTAACTACTTTTTGCTAGATTTAACCCTTTGCCACTTATTTACTGTACATTATCATTGATACGTCGTAAACAAGAGAACGCTTGGGATCAATTTTTTGGCCTTATAACCAATCTCTAGAAGGTTAATATAGCTGGTGGCCTTATTCTTTTTATGGTCTTTGCTTGCCCTGTAGATTTAATTCATCTGCTAATAAAAGTTGGCGCTTGGGTAACTATACTGCCCTATGGTGAACGAACCTTGGAATAGAAAGTATCTTATTATGACCTGACAAAGCTCTTATTTAATGACTCAATAGTCTGTCTAGTTTTCTAGGAATTTTTGCTACCTTTTGTAAAAAGGCGACCAAGAAATCAGGGGTTCGGAAAGTTTATTTAAACGTTCAGCGACACATTGTTTTGAAACCCTAAAATCTTTAACCTTAGTATTGGCCATTTGTCATATACTTTTTAGAAATTTACAATGTATTTTAGATATGAAATGTCTATAATCATGTACCGTTAAAATTTATGTCATATACCCTTACGTTTTTGACATTTTGAAACTATATATATTTTGTTAAGATTTGATGTATAACGCCTTGAGTTCTTGCCGAGGTAAAGCGCTAAAAAAAATAAATAAAGTTAAAAGTGCTATCTTTAGTATTGGCTGTATATACTATGGTAACTAGAAGAGATAAAATAAAATTGTCTTTTTTTATATTATTCAATGATCATAACAAAATTATAAAACAGTTATGATTTTCATTATTTGTTCCCGATTTGATATAGGAAGAAAATCGCGTTAAGTGAAATCTTCTGCATTATCGCTGCGAGTTTTCTTGGCTTGTTTCGCAGTATCTTTTTCCCTCTTGCCACCTTATTTTATACCTTGAATGATAGGCCTCTCTCTCTCTCTCTCTCTCTCTCTC
>BMAT01005453.1:8267-18389 GCA_019649035.1 Elysia marginata | reverse complement strand
CAGCACCAAGACTGGCAGACTAGAGCCAGAAATAACGAGACAGCATCTTTTCAATCAAGTAGAGGACTGCGTGTAATCATACACGATAAATAGCTCATGTTCTGCCATAAACTCGTAACTCAACTTAATTCGTACGATAAGCCACTAACAGACGCATGAAATGTACGCTCTAAACGTACTTCATTTTAGATTTTAGATATCTAAAAGGGTAAAAGCCTAGTCAGAAAGGGAAAACAACATTAAAAATGCGCACATAGGCTTTATACCCAGGAATTCAGTTACAAACATGTATGTCATTGGTGAGACAGTGCAATGAGAAAACTTCCTTAAGAAACTTCTTCCAAAGCAAAAAAAAAAAAATCGCAAATCTCTCAACAAATCTGGATAGTCGTGGGCCTGGGCTTTGCGAACAGTTCACGACTTGCTCAATTCAACGTTTCAAGAAGTGATCGAATTCTCCAAAATCTAAGACCAATACCAAATACATATATCCAAACAGTTACTGCTCACTTCTCCCTAGGATGGAGGAAGGAAGGTGAGAACGTTATACTGGCAGAAAGATTGGGGGGGGTGGTGTTTGGAGGTGTCTAGCAACTGGTCAGGCTATTTGAACGTGTTATCTTTCTCTGATGCTGCTTCTACTTCAAGCATCTTACCCAAGAGACAATCATGTCCTTTTGTCTAAGGCAGGTGTACTCTATATAGATTTATACCTAAAGGCGAACATCGTCAAGCATATTCTGTTTGTCCAGGGAAATTTCTCCAAACTTCGTCTCAACAGTACATAAATTAAATCTCAATCACCATCGTGTAGGCCTACTATCCCACTACATGTACATGGAGACATCACAGAGGGTAGGCCGGCAGGGCGATTCGCACGCTCACTGCATATACAACACTAAGGAGAACTTTCTAGTCTTAGCCTCCTCGTTCAGTGCAAATTATAGAATGAGCAATTTATCAACAACTACAAAGAAAACTCAACAGCACATGCTCAATGGATCATTTCAAATTCAAAGCTGATTTCTCTCTTTCTCTCCGTTACACACAGCCAGAGAGAAAATAATTATTAAAATATTGCAATTACATGTCATTCAATATTCGTGCAAAAAAAATTCAAAAAGTAAAAAAAAATAACGCCATCGTCTCAAATTAATTTTTTTAAATAATATTTTTAACTGTTCTAACGTGAAATCAATATTCCAAATGGACGGTACAAAAGGCCTTCACTTGCGACAAATGTACGCTCACGCTTACGTTGATGGGAAGGTAGCCTAAGAGCACTGCCAAGTGGTTTCCCTTGAAATAAAGCCTTCCAACAATTCATTGCGTGCTGTTTCCGACCGTTCGCCACGTCCGCAAGAGCTACTCTCCGGAACTAGGGACGTGTTAGGCCTAGTGATTTGGAACAACGGCACACCACAAGTGAGGGAAGTCCACCAGCAGAGAATTTTGGCCGGTTTATTTGTTGCGAGATACCGGCTTTAAAAAAGAATCACCATGAATATTTTTCGGCTTATTGGTGATATGTCTCACCTCATGGCAATTATTTTGCTCTTGCTGAAAATGTGGAAAACAAGATCTTGTGCCGGTAAGTCTAATGTAAACACAGCGGTATCCTAGTGAGTCTACAGACTAGATTCTAGATTTTGATCTAGATCTAGTCCCGTACCAAAATAGGCCTACACAGCAGAATAATTTTAATGGGACTTTGCGGCACTTTGCTATTCACTTATCATAGAATGTTTGAACGCAATTTTCTAAAATAAATGAGAGATAGATCTAGGTCATGCACTAACTTGCAAACTACTCAAAAACTGCAGTCCCCAATGAGACTTTAAGGATTGTCCCTCCTGATCCTGGGATTGGCCTGCTTGTCTTAAAATGGGTTATCATTCCCATTCATTTTGTCAGTCCTGTCAGCAGGCCAATGCCAGGATTATCCCGCACTCGGCATAATCCTAGAATCGGCCCGCTACCATGAAAAGAGCATGTTCGGTTACATTTTACAGTCACAGATTTCTATTGAGTATACTTCATTCACCAAACAAAACATAGCATACTTGCCGCAGTTAAGATTTGTTAAAAAAAAGGGTCCTTCTTTTGGGAATTTCTGCCAGGTAAAATGGAGCTAGATATTTTCGGGAAAAGTTTGGTGGAGAGAAAAGAACTGTAGTTGCACAGAAAAGGGAAAAACCTTAACCATAGAACGTTATCAACTACTGAAAGAAAAAACTTAAAGATTTTTTTTCTCTAAAGGCAGGTTATCAATCTTGCCTATTGCAATTTCTAAATTAAAAAAGTTGACTTGTTGCACTTGCAGTTTTATTTCAAGGCTGTTGCACCAGAATATACTGCTTGGATTGTATACTTTGCTTCTTTTTTATTGTGAGACACTTGCAATTTTATGTGAATTTCTCAAAACCAATATTGTGTTTCATTTTTTATTTCCAGGCATCTCTGGCAAGAGTCAGATCTTGTTTGCACTTGTGTTTGCAACCCGCTACCTGGATCTGTTCACGTCCTTTATTTCTCTGTACAACTCGACCATGAAGGTTTTCTTCATCAGCTCCTCCTTGCTCACAGTGTACTTGATGTATGTCAAATTCCGCGCAACTTATGACATGAACCATGATACGTTTCGCATGGAGTTCTTGGTTGTTCCCGTTGGTGGTCTTGCTTTCCTCGTAAACCATGAGTTCAGCCCCCTTGAGGTGAGTTGATTTTTAAAATTAAAGCTCGTAATGAAATATATCATTGCCCATGATTTTTGTCATAGAAACAAACAAAAAGATAAGATTACCATAAAAATAAATATAGTATAAGTCTCATTTTTTATGTCAACCCAGGAAATTTTGTAGGCCCTACTTATGTTCTCATCAGTGCTATCTAGTAGTCCATTGGATTTAAACTTTTAAACACAACATGGCCTTAAATTGTGTTGCAAATTAAAAGTGAAAAAAATCATTTCTGCATGTATCACCTTAAATATAAATTTAAAGAAAAAGTTTGTGAAATAATTTGATGTTAAACTTTATCAGGTATTTATAAGAATTTTTAAATTTCGAGATTCTAATTCCATGTTATTTTCTTTAGTCATAAAGCAGCATTAAATTATTATTACATATATAGTTTGTATTTTACTATTATTATTTTTAAGTCTCATCTTGACTGAATTTAATGTATATAATTATATACAGGCAATTTTGCTTTAGTCATTATGTAGCCCTTCAATGCTATATTATCACACCACTTGAGTTCGTGGCATAAAAGCACAATTGGGCTATGAATTGGTTCTCTGTAGATTTGGAAGAGTTATCATGATACAAACACTGAATATGACTAAGAGTAACAGGAGGGTAAAATCTTTTTTCTTGATTTTATCTAAAATTTTGAGCTTCACGGTAAATTTAGAAACCTATGGCATGGTGATACCTTAGCTCTGCTAACTGCTCTGGTGAAGTATACGTGGTAGGTTTTTTAAAATACAGTAAAACTATGGTGGCCAAGGCTTTCTTTATTTTCAATTTCTGTCATGCAGATCATCATTTATTAAGTGCATTAGCCTAGAATATATAATTAAATGGATTTTTAAAGACCTCTCTAATAAAATTGCACAATTGGACTTACTTTTACAAGACTACTCTTGCATTAATAAAGTTATCGTAACTGACAAAAATCTAAATCAAAACTTATTCATTTGTGACGATCTATCATTCTTCTCTTGGAATTTTAGGAGAACTTTGTGATTTTCCTATTAATTTCCAATTTTTTTAGTAAACACATGAATTTGAACTAATTGATCCCATGAACAAAGAAAACTCAATGCCACTGAGTGGGATATTTTATATATTTTTATGTACCAAAGAATGTAGCATGCAGAATTTTAGAAAATTAAGTGGTATCTTTGACTTACGATTGTTTTGCTCTCTCTTGTAAAGTAAAATATTTCAACAGAAATTTTTAGCCATTTCCAATCTTGCTATTTTTACAGATTTTATGGACCTTCTCAATCTACTTGGAGTCTGTGGCCATTCTTCCACAACTGTTTATGATGAGCAAGACAGGCGAGGCAGAGACCATCACATCTCACTACTTGTTTGCTCTTGGTAAACACAGTTGAAAAAGAAAGATTGCTATCTAAAGTCATAAATAGTAAAATGCCTTTTTTTCATTTTTCCTTTAGTAATTTCAAACTTTAAATGAAGAAAGAATTTTTTTTTATGTAATTTTTTATGTCATAACAAGCCTGTAATTGCTATTTAAAACATAAGTTGTTGCCAAAGTTAATAAATAGCTAAAAGTACACATTAGATGTGTTACAATGCTCCAAGCGTTATATTTTATACAGAGGTCAATTCTATGATATAGGTCGCTAGATTTTCATTGCAACAAAATTGATGGAACAGCCAAAAATATTATAAGACTTATGTTTGGCTACAATGAGTTCACTATTGTTGACCTCGTGACTAACTGAGATTATTTTATCTGCAATTTTGTGAATAATGTCTAGATAGCACTGTTTTTCCCTATTAAAATTTTGATTTTCCAGAAATTATATATTTGCTTCTCAAAAATAAAGCCAGAAAAACTAACCCAGGAAGTCTATATCATAATCTTTCCTGTATCTTTTTTATTGGGGTGGCAAGGCTCAGTGGTTTGTGTGTTGGACTCATGATGGGGTGACTGAGTTCAATCCCAACCATCACTTGAGTTGTAACTGCTATAGGAAAGCAACTTATCAAATTTTTCCTTAATCCACCAATTTTTAAAGTGGGTACCAGCTAAAGTGGAATGTTAATATTTTAACCTGTCTTAAAAGGTGAAACCCAAAATAGGACATTGAACTCTCTCCAAACTTGAATTTTTTTTTTGCATAGTTGAGTTTCTTAGGTATGAAATATTTAGTAAATATAACTTAGAACAAAATAAACAGTACTAAAAACAAGAAAATTAAGATAACCTGATGTTATAATTTGCCAATCATTACACTGACAAAACTTCTTGACCCAAAACACTATACAATTATGCCAAATTCTTAACAGATGTTTCTTATATCATTAAATTACACAAATATCATTTTTAAAATTGAAAACATTTATATGTTTGTATCAAACTCAAAGTGGGGAATATTATGGCAGCTTAACTTCGTCAGGTAATGATCGTCAATTTTGATAATATATTTTAAGTTTTTAGTTGTTGTTGTAAATATACGAACAGTTTAGGTGTTTTATTGGTTAAGGCTGAGCTTTTTACGGTTTTGAAGTAATTGTAAATGGATTTGAGAGGTTATAAGTAAAAAAAGGGGGTTTTAGTCAAATTTGACTCATTTATATCTATGGAATGATTGGCACAGAAAAGTTTAATTTAAAGAGTGAAAAGAGTGGTTCAGTTTTGAGACCATTAATAATAAGCTGTTTTGCAAAGTTGCTGATCTGAAACTTATTAATGTGCTGCTCTCATGAGATATGTTACAATTCAGTTTTTTTCTTTTTGTGTGGCGATCATTATAGCACATAGTGAACGAAAATTCTTTTGACAAAAGGTAATGATTGCCACAAATATTGCTGTGAATGTCCTTGTCATTGGGATTTTGGATTTCTTTCAGTCATAGTTTGAACCAGGCTCATTATGTGATGATTATTCATAAACAAAAAAATAGGCTCCCATAAATTCATAACCATGAAAATTTGGTAGCAATCAATGAATCATTGCGAAAGTTGTCTATAATTATCAAATAATCTTTTCTGCAAAAGCCTACATTTAATTCAATGTGTGAAAGGTGCTAAAAAAATAAAAGTGTGATCATCATTACGATACAAAGAAAACTCTGCTGACAAAATATTTTAAAGAACTTTAGCGTACCCTCATGAAGTCATATCTAAAAATAGATAGGATCCTCTTATTCATAGGGCTAGAAAGAGTCATTTTGGTGTTTATGGAAGAGAAAAAAATTCTGAATGCTTTTAGCATTGAAATGAGCGATCATTGCAAAATTGGCAAAGTCCAGACTGTGATGGTTTTATAGCCTGTTAAGATGATAAGGACTACCTCACACAAACAAAATTAATGTTTTTAAGCCCAACCTTTTTTTCTTTCACAGAATACAACTTGTTTTTTTTTATATAAAAAATTAATTGTCGATTTTGGTCAATTCATTCCAAGACATTTGCTGACAAAGTCTGTATTGATCAAGCAAGAAATTTTCAAACAGTTGCATTTTTAATCAAAGGCTCAAGTCACAGCCAAAAAATGATGTACGCAGCAAAATAAGACTATGTATCATGAATTAAATTTAAAAAGTGATTTTAAAAGTGATTGAATGGCTGTAAAAACTATGTTATGAAATATCTTATTTTGGATGTCTATACTTGTCACTAAAACAATGCTTTTACAGCAAAATAAATTCATTATTTTGATCCTCAAAATCCAGTATTATCTCATTCATAAGTTCTATGAGCAGGATCATATAAGAATAAACTTTAATGCTCTCTAAATAATTCCAAATTGTGTTGTTCATACCAGTCTCTATATAAATTCATCACCGTTTGAGATAGGCTCATTTAAATGTGTAACATGCAACACTGTATTGCGATGTGTACATGAGTTGCATTTGCTGTGGTATGTAATGGCCTGCTGGCAGAAATATGTAGTTTTGAGACTGCCTTTGGTGTTGTGAAACTATAAATTTTTTAAATTATTGTATTTGTGTATTCATTGAATTGTTAAGGATTGCTAAAACAACAATTAAAACCGATCTGGTTTGTGTGCATCAATCTCAGGTTCCTACAGAGGTCTGTACATCTTGAACTGGATCTACCGCTACTACTTCGAGGGCTTTTTTGATCTGATAGCTGTTGTTGCTGGCTGTGTACAAACCATCCTCTACTGTGACTTTTTCTATTTGTACATCACCAAAGGTAAATACAGTACAAACAACTGACCAGTGCATTCTCTTTGTTTGACAGCAGATCATTAAGTTGTCATATACTTGTTGGAGCTGAAAAAATTGTTTAATTAATTCCTAGTATCACGAAAGACCATAGACCCTTGCTCTAACAAGAGAACTTAGTTCAATGATTTCTAAAGAAATGCATTTTACCCAGTGTCACAAATGTTTTGCTTCCAGTTAAGTGAGTTGCTTTATGAGGTGTCACATCCTAACCAGTTGCCTTTTTGAGCAAAGCGTTTGTTTGAGCATCCAAAATAAGAAAATTGTAATGAATTTTGCATGTAAAAATCATTCTTAAAATGATACAAAATGTTCAATTTTAAGTGAATTTATAAAAATCAAAACTTCTGACCTCGAAAAAAAAATTGAAAATATGCCATGGGTTTTTATTTAAAAATTTGAATGGTGCATAAGCATAAAGAAATAGTGTGGTGAGCAAATGTAAATATTTTTGGCATCTCTTCAATCACACCGCTGGTCAAAATCGACTGGTGTGGCGTTCATAAATTAGTATGGTGTGGCCTTAATAAATTAGTACATTTTGTAAAGAGTAAGAACTGCCTAAAGCTATAAAGCAATATGATTCTGAGATGATGAATGAAAATTTGAGGGGGTCAGCAGTTTCATATTCAAGATTTGTGCTAAGAATATAACATTTAACCTAACTAAAATTTAGAATTTTGAAAGGTTAATGTTCAAATCTTTTTTTTACTTTTATTTTTTTAAAGAATATTTATAGAAAAGAGCAGCAACCCGTGGGGGATCTGAACATTATTGTGATTTAAAAGTGTTTGTTCTTTGTTTAGTTCTCGCAGCTTGTTTTATCTCTTAATACACTTGATAATTTTCTTTTACTTAGCTGTTAGCATATTTTTCGACACTTTCTTGACAAAAATATTTGTGTGGTTTAAATTTGTTGAATAAAAAAATATTCTATTTGATTTTAAATTAATTTGATTTATAGGCCTTATTTTGTGGTTAAAAAAATAAACAAGAAAAATGGGGAATGGTGGGATTTTTTTGTCCTTTCTTTATTTAATTGAGTAATATGAGAGTTATTCCAAATTCACCCTGCAGATGATTTCTAACTAAAGGTAACTTAAGGAATTCATATATAGAAATGCAAGTTATGAAGCTTATACCACCCGGGTTTCAAGTTTAGTTCATGTAAAATGATGCAGAAAAACATAGTTTGACATCAAAAGATGACAAGTGGTTTAAGCTCTTAATTCAGTATCTTGTTAACACGGGGAAAATGGACTTGAATGATTTTTTGTGTATATGCAGGATTAAAAGGCGAATTGAGGTAAGAGTCAATATTTTTCAGTCCCTCACCGGTTGCTGGATGCATCATGTTTTTTTAGTTTTTTTTTTAGCTCAGATGCATTATTGCTTTGTTTTTTCTTTTACATTTAGATGGCAAGAAAACCGTTCGGAATGGCCCTAGAATAATCTATTAACATTTTTATGTTAAAGACAAAACTTCAAAGGCTTTTTTGTTGTTCTGTTATACCCTTAAGTGCCTTTAAAATTTTGACTATCCATGAACAGTTATAAAGGAAACATTACAGTCAACTCAGCTTAAGTCAAACTGCAAGGCACATAGCTAGTAACATCGACTTCGACGGAAAATTGATTTGTGTGCAAGTCTTTCCCCATTGGACACACAGAAAAAATTAACCTAATCGAGGTTCCTCTAAAGCACAGTTGACTGTATACAGTAAATACATGTTGCACAGTGGCAATGAACAAGGCTGATGACTTGAGAGGTTTTTTTTTTGTTGTTTTTAGATGATGGAAAAACAATAGTTTAGATTAATAAAAGGAAATGAGTTAAAAACAGTAGATTTTGAAAAATTGCCATTATTCAAGTTTTTAATTAGAATTGTGTACACTTATTTTACTGTGTGCATTTTGATTATTTAAGTTTGTCAAAATTTTAGTTATTTTTCAAACCTTGAAAGCAAACAGTTTCAGTCAATGTCAATCAATAACTTGTCTTGTGGCGTCATGGGTAGTATCTTTAAACTATGACAACTTAAGTTCTCAGGTAATGAATTGGGGTTAGGTGAATGTTAGTGAGTCTCACTGTTTGAGCAAAATCTTAACTCACAATTCAAAATTTACACAGCTGTCCCATCCATGTTAATTGTTTACTGCAGGATTTTTGGATTCAGATAAAAACCCTGCAGTGGGCATGTTTCGGCCATTGAAGTGTCAGGGGAGTCACAGAAAAAAGTTGGAAAAAAAAAAACTGTGCTTTGGTGGCACTCCCATTACCAGCCATGTAACATGACTCCTTTCACCCCTCACCCTTTTTCATCCATATTGGTTTATGGATGGTATAAGCTAAGAATTAGATTTGGGTGCACATATCATCTCGCTCTAGGCATATATAGTGCCTCCTTTCACTGCACTGGTCCAGCAAAGGAAAATGCCCTAATCATTCCCCCTATCCTTTCCCCTAATACATGCCATGCACACTGACTTGTAAACTAGACAAAGGGATGGGCAAAATTTGCACCGGCTTTCAGTGCAACCGCAAACCAAACCCACATTGAGCCTACAGTCTTATATTGCCTGTCGTGTTTACTGAAGAGTTCCTTGATTAAATTCTAATTCCTCTAAAGGTCGCTCTATTCCTACCGCTGTATCCATGTTCAGACCTGATGTTGCCCCATTAAATCCATGCACAAGTAATAGACTTTATATAGAGAAAAAAGGGGGGATTCCTCAGAGGCCCGCTGTAGTTGTGCATTACTGTATTTTGAATGATAATAGATCTCAGGGTATATTTTCAATTCAATTGTGAGTTAGGATTTCGCTCACACCCTAATACCAAGTTTTCTGCCCAGGTTTTTAAAATTTTGGTTGACAAATGTACTCTGCTTTGGTAAATTTTTTCCAGTAGTCTATACCCACGCATGTGATTTCTTGGAACTTGCACTTTGGATTTCAACCTATCCTTAAAAATGCTTATTATTTGTATAATTTACAGTGTTGTCAGTTTATGGTGCAGATATTTCTGTTTTGTTTTATTACAAATAAGCTCAAAAAACTTCATAGATTACCATAGTTGTCCAACCATCAGTCTTAGCCTTATGAGTCAGATGTTGGAAATTTGAATGAAGAAAAAAAGAAACTACAGTAGAATCCCTTTAAACCGAAAG
>BMAT01005452.1:261824-273059 GCA_019649035.1 Elysia marginata | reverse complement strand
GAATGGAGTGAGGGTTGAGTTGGAAACTATTGGAATCAGGACTGAATTGTAAACGAAAGAAGTGAGGGTTTAATTAGAAATGAATGGAGTGAGGGTTGAGTTGGAAACTTATGGAATCAGGACTGAATTGTAAACGAAAGAAGTGAGGGTTGAATTAGAAATGAATGGAGTGAGGGTTGAATTAGAAATGAATGCAGTGAGGGTTGAATTAGAAACGAACGGAGTGAGGCTTGAATGAGAAATGAATGGAGTGAGGCTTGAATTAGAAATGAATGGAGTGAGGCTTGAATTAGAAACGAACGGAGTGAGGCTTAAATTAGAAATGAATGGAGTGAGGGTTGAATTAGAAATGAATGCAGTGAAGGTTGAATTAGAAACGAACGGAGTGAGGTTAGAATGAGAAATGAATGGAATGAGGGTTGAATTAGAAATGAATGGACTGAGGGTTGAATTGTAAACGAATGGACTGAGGGTTGAATTAGAGATGGATGGACTGAGGGTTGAATTGTAAACGAATGGACTGAGGGTTGAATTGTAAACGAATGGACTGAGGGTTGAATTACAGATGGATGGACTAATGGTTGATTTGTACACGAATGAAGTGAGGGTTGAATTAGAGATGGATAGACTGAGGGTTGAATTGTAAACGAATGGAGTGAGGGTTGAATTAGAAACAAATGGAGAGAGAGGGTTAAAATAAAAACGAATGAATGAGGCTTCAAACAGAAACAATTGGAGTGAGCGTTGATTTAGAAACAAATGGAGTGAGCGTTGATTTAGAAACAAATGGAGTGAGGGTTGACTTAGAATTGAACGGAGTATCGGAAGAAGAGTGGATAAAACAAATTTTTGAATGTTGACCATGTTTGCAGATAACCATCGTGTTAATACTAGCACTAGAAATTTTTTTTTCTGTTTCTCTCTGCATGGCACTGCAGTATGTTTTAAACTGAAGGATATGCGAATCATATGTTTTAAACTGAAGGATATGCGAATCATATAAGCTATAATAATTCAAAGTAACTTCAGCCCGTTTGAACTTTTTTTCACATATCAACACGTTTGTCTATAAGATAGCAAATTTCAATACGACAGTGTTTCGTTTTGTTTTAGGTGTGATGAGCGAAAGAGCAAGAGGTTTCAATATTGCTGGCATTTTTGAGCTGTTGAAAATATTGCGAATACATTGCAAAAAATTGGAGTATATTTCTTGGGTCATTAGATGTCAAAACACATTGAGAATGTAATATCACGTCACATTAATTTGATTAGGAAGTGATCCTCTCTATTACTAAGGCGAAAAGGTGCACAATATTGACTGTCTACCACAACTTGATTTTAGGGAGGTCACTCAACGAACTTTATTTTCCTTCGGTTGTAGGTCTAGCAGTTAATATTTTTTGCTGTGAAATAAGACCTAGTCATTTTTTTCATGATTANNNNACAAGTTTCTAATGCTGCGTCTTCATGGATAAACACTTCGATACCTTATGTCAGGTTAATGCAACGTCTGTCAGAAAGCTTAGAAGCTATAAGGAGTGGCATTAGAGGTATAATAAGAGCATCCTCTTTTCGCTATAGAAGACAATACTTAAAATTTTACTGTTTTTGTTGTATCCTAGACCTAGGTTTGAGGGTTTTGTTTAGGGAAGTTCCTCACTTCTATCAAAAGGTAAGCATTAACAACTAAGAAACTCAAGAACTTAGTAAAAAGTTTAACTTTTAAAATTAATCTACAGCGTAAATTTTAATTCATTGTATTCAAGGAACAATTTTTTAATGTAGAATTGGCTTTAAAAGATTTCCGAAAAATGACTTCAGAACGTAAATCAGCATGAGCTGTCACTTATGATCAAATTTCTTTCGGATAGACATCAATAAAGTTCCACTACTCTTGTTAAAATCTAATTCCTAATAAGCAATTACTAAAACCTGAGTATTTGCATGTGAGAGTTTTTTATTTCAGTTTTTTTTTTGTTTTAATTCTTCTCCAGCAAACCTTTGTTTCCTTTTACAGTAGGCCTAGTTTTCTTCCATCGACAAACTATAACAAAGAGCTCTACAAGCATGTCTGTGTTAACAATAAAGCGGACACAGAATTCTACATCATGATTAAGTGCCTTCCAAACCGCTTGCAAATTGCCGTGACCTGTGTATTTGATTGGATTGCCTGCCTTCAAGTCCTGATGCTACTTGAGAGGATTAAGCTAGCTGTCTTCTTTAGTTTTTCTTTTCTGTCCGTAGTTTTCTCTTTATCGTTTAATATAATTATCTTGATCTATATTAGGCACACGAGTAATTGTTTTCTATCAAAATCTTCCAAAGAGTTTTCTTTTTTATCCTCATATTTTTTTCTAATCAAATATATTTATCAATCTGTTTATCTAAGTATTTGTCTTTCTTGTTTTATTCATACTTCTCTCTACTTATCTTATATTATTTATTCATCTTTTTTGTATCTTAATATATATATATATAATGTATTTATGTAATATTATATCTGTCAGCCTATTAAAGGAACTATCTTTAAATCGATAACAATGTATTATTATTTCGCCTTCGGACTATATTTCTTTACTGTGGCTTCTCTTTGTTTGTTTAACATTTCCAAGGACGAATCGTTCTAGGTAATATTTCTGTAAATACACTATACAGTTGGGTGCTTACTTTTGACAGTTTATATTTGCATAACTTTTCAACAATTTAAATGTAATTTTTATCCAACCCTTCGTGTTTTGAAAATGTCACTTCGGTGGGTAGCACAAGACAAATTCAAGAATGAGAACGAGACATAAATGGATATTAAAAGAATAAACTTGAGAAATAATATGTAATCATATGCAGAAAGAGATGGAAGGAAAATAATATAACTTAAACGATGATTTTTAAAACTGTCACTGAAAGCCGAAAAGATCATTAAACAGATAGTTGACTATGGTGAATCAAGAGATAGACAGGCAGACTGAATGATGAACAGAATAATAAAGAGAGGTTGAAAGAGGGTAGGTTTGTGTGTAGAAGTAGAAAAGAAGGAAAAAGATTATACGTGTGTGAAGGAGAGACAATGAGAGAGACAGAAAGACAAAGAGAGAGAGAGGAAGAGAAAGAAGGAGGCAGAGAGAAAACGAGAGAAAGAGAGAAAGAAAGAAATATAGAGACAGAAGGATATATAGATAGAGAGAGAGAGAAGACATACAAAGAAATAAAACAACAAAAGATAGAAAACTGTACATATTCTGGACTCTGCTAAGCAATTTAAGGAAACTTAACTAAAGAAGGCATTACAAAACAACCCACAACAATTTCTAATCTGCTGGAATTACACTTAAAGCTGACGAGAATTCATTTGGAAAGCAATTATTTTATCGTAGAAAATAACAGCTTTACAATTGACCTCAGTTTGTCTTCAGCATCACAAAACTATCAAGTTCATGAAGGTAAACTCCTGGAGAAATGAAAATCTTTCTTGTTAATTATGCTAAGTATTTATCGTCAGAAAATAATTTTAATGAGATTATTTTTGTTGATTTGAGTTTTTGTGCGCATTCCTATCTTTCCATTTCTTATGTTTTATCCAAGATGTTTTTTCTATTTAAAAAAAACCCCTCAGTTAAAATAAATTTTATTCATTGGTTTGTCTCACAACCAAAGGAAATCAGTCAGAGATCGCTATCTTTACGCCACAAAGCAATGGTTTTTTGAACAACGCATTTTTCGAAGATTTCAAACGCTAAAACTGTATGATGCTATCAAATTTCCCTAAGAGAACATTTAGACCTAATTGTGTTGAACAACTAAAGAAGAGTGATTAATTTATCAAGTGTTACATTTGTTCTTTTTATTTAAACTTTCCAATTTACGAATCCTAATTACATTTGGGCTGATAGCAAAACATAAAATGCTTGTCTAGTGATTAATTTTTTTTTCTCTAATGTGCTAAGTTAACACCAAACAGACATGCGACTTGTGTTTATGATGCATGAGCTTAGAGCTAGCAGCAGCTAACGGTAATCAAGCATGCTTTAAACCCTTTTGAGTACGGATGCCTAGTTTAAACCAAATAAGCTTTTTCTTTAATCTTGTAGGGCGATGTCAATTAAAACTAGCCACATTTATTGTCCGTGCTAAGGTCAAAACCTGCAATTTTTTTCACTTTCAAATAAATTGTTTTGAACCTTATAGTTTGAATCATGAAATAATCTTAGGATATTTGAGCTGTTAAAATAGTGCGTTAAAGAAAACACTCACGTTTGTAATCATTTTAAGATAATTAGATTTTTTCGACAAAAATTGGATAGCCTGGACTCATATTGATAAAACCAAGCCAAATTCATAACATACATTTTTTTTTACTTTCGAAAAAACTGTTTTGAGTAATAATGTGAATTTATATTGAAGTTTCAAAATGGTTCTTTAAAGAAAACACTTACATCTGCAATCATTTTCCGACCTGGTTTTTACGACAAAACTTTTGATAGCCTGGACTCATATCAATAAAAACCAAGCTATCTAATTTCGATATTTCGGTTCTTCAGCATGGTTGTCTATTATAAAAATCCCTTTCTATAGTTACATATGCAAAAAGGTCCCACTTCTAATTAACGAATTAATCCAGTTGTGAACAAAAGTATTTCGGTTGTAGATCGTTCCTTGCTATTTGCGTCCCCTTAAAATTAAACGCTCTTTATTGTACTCAGTCTTAATATTAAATTCTCACTAGCGCTGGCAACACATTCCGAAAATTGGAGATTATCAACACAATTAGAATGTTAGGTTCTCGTCTTAAAGAGTATCGGAGAGGTTAAAGTAGAAAGAAAGTACTTCTCCGATAATGCTCTTGGTAAACCTCTTAATGTTACACTAGATAGAAATCGAGCCATGGAAAAAGTCGATGGGTGTATTTCTATGATTTTAGATTCGATAATTTATGTGATCCCGAAATGCACTTATCTCTGAATGACAAAATACTCCCTCGTTTTCAAGAACGTTTTACTTCTTTTTATGTTTGAGATGTTGTTGCATCTTGCTTAAAACTTGTGTCAACTAAAGCGTTTTTCGTTTATGGCTTTTGAAACGTTTCGTCATGATGCCTCAGTTTATCAAAACTACACGAGACGTGAACAGGCAACTTTTTTGTACACGATTATTGTCCATTTCGGAAAAAAAAAATTGGCTTCGTGGTTAAGCGGGACTGCGTCACCACAAAAGCAGCGCCACTAATGCTCCAGCGGACCAGTATATTTGAAAGCAACTTTTAACCACATACAGGGTGTTGCAGGCGCATAATATTGATTATGATAATTCAAACATTGCCTGTAGCTGGGTACCTATTTTACAGGTGGGTGGACTGGGGAAAGTTAGAGTAAATTGCTTCTCTAAGGCCATCATTTGCAACATGACGTGGTCGTGAATTGAACTCGCGACCGCCAAATTATAAGCCAACGCGCCAACCACTCAGCCACGCTGCTACTCTCTGTTCCGTGGTTTTGTTGAAGTACACGAGACAAACGGTACCCTTACTTTTCATAGTTGTCTGGGTATCCAGGGGAGAGAAGCGTCTGAGCTGTGGACCTTGCGGTGAGATAGCCCATGTTGGACCCACAAGATAGCGCTGAAGATACAAAAAATAAAATAGTATTAATACTTTATACAGTATTTAAGAACTGTCTTTGATAGAAATTATTATGTCTTGCGTTCAAGATAAATGAGTTGGTTTTCGCAATTTACCTTTAAAGAAATAATTAATGCTGTTTTGAACAAGGCCTTTTTCTGAGCTTCCGAACGTAAAAAATATATCAAATTATCAATATTTTGGGAACAAATGTTAAAACTTTTGTTAATATAAAATAGAGACAAAACAGAAGAAAAAAGTCGACATTTTTAATGGCGTTTTCTAATAAAACCAATTTCTAACTCCCGACTTATTCATCCTAATTCGAGACACATATTATTATGTTTAGAAAAAACAAAAAAAGATACCTTTTGAAAAAGACAATGGTGAATTAAAATGACAAGAAGCACAAAAAATTTTTTTTGGACATCTAGTTGTGGATAAGGGAAAAACAGCTCTTTGTCTAGTGGTTAATAATTATATTTGCCAAAAATTTTGAAAAAAAAACAAAAACAAAAACAAGACAGATATGCTTTCCGAAATTGTCACTGACGAACTGAAGGGAATAGAAGATGTTTAAGATAAATCAGGTTGGGCCCTTAAGAAAGAGCTGGGGAAAACCGCGAGATTAGATGATACTTGAACTAGTTGCTGGGCGATGTCTTTAACACAAATTTTGAAAAACGATAACTAAGTTTTAATTCCTTACAACACCTTTGATAGCCTAAAAGAGAGACGAGGAAAAGACATCTATTTTTCAAAATTGACATGTGACAAAAAGATGTGCCGACAAGCAAAGAAACAGGTTTTTTTCTGCATTTCATAATGTAAACTAAAAACTATGGTACATTAAAGTTTTTTTCTGATTCTTAAATTTTACTATGCAAGACGATTTTTACTAAAATCATTCTGTTTTATATAATTATCTTTAAATATCTTGACCATCTCAAGCTGTTTAAAAAACACAGTGAGCACGCTATGTGGCAGTCTTGTTTTGTTACGGTATCGTGGCTGGTAGAGACAACAAAAGGAGCGATTAACAGACTGTTAACACTGAAAGAAATTATACTTTTTTATTCTAGAAAAAAGTCATTTTAAACGAAGATTTTACTGTTGGTTTGTATATCATTAAAAACGAAGATTTTACTGTTGGTTTCAAACCATTTTAAACTAAGATTTTACTGTTTTATTTCTTTTAAGGTCAATGGCCTTTGCCCAGTTTGTTTTTTCGAGAATCATTTGTCCATGAAAAATAAAAGAGGTCAGCATTTAATTTGGACGTTTTATTGTTTTAAATGCTCTTTTGTAGAGCCAACCATTTTTTGTATTGGTGAAACGATGACCTTTATGATTTACGTAGGTTGACACGCAGAACCTAGGTCCTAGTGCTAAAACAGAAGAAAACATGACACACAGAGCTTAGGTCCTAGTGCTAAAACAGACGAAAACATGACACACAGAGCCTAAAATCGAATAAAAATGGTTCACGAAACGTGAGCTTGATCTAGATCTAGGCCAGTCACAGACTTATGTTGAAGAGATCCCTCTATATCTAAATTATAAAAATTATTTTCTAGATGTAGACAAAGTCAAAGATTTGAACCCTTAATCAAGATTTTAGATCTAGATCTGACTTAAATTCTATAGAGTTCATCAAAGGCAGTGGGCGAAACTATTTTGTTATTATGTGATCTTCCGCCTAGGCAGAACAGCGTAAAATGTGACCTAGACGGATTTAAAAAAAACCTAAGTTTTAGATAAGGTAGGGCTATAACTCATGCACACTTTTGAACAGTAGCCTAGTGATAAAACTAATATGCTAGGGTCTCATTATGTGGAAGTTCCGACTTGTGCATGTTTTTCTCTGGTCGTCTCACCAGTATTATCATTTACTTTATTCGGCCGGGTTATGATGCTGACAAAACCAATCTAGAACAGATACTATGCATTTGCATAGAAATGCCGGGTTTGTATGATGAATCGTTCATAACTAGGACCCTGTCGCGCGGACGGGCCTTGTAATCAGCTAATCACGGCTATGCTGGCGGGTACTGGTCTAAGCTGATGATTTGTTCGACTGGTCGACTAATTTCGCGGACGTCCTGAGTCTGTCCATGGTGGACATGAAGATGGTGGGCAATAATAGGCGGTGTTATGTAGGCTAGGACAATGCCGCCTGGTGGGGTGACCATACCAGGGAACCCGGGGTTTGTTGTGTACAAAGATAAAGAAAAGTTAGGGTGGGGTTAAGAGAGGATTTGAAATGAAAGAAGAGAGAGAATCTATTCATTGAGACATTTAACCAAAACAGGAAGAGAAAAGATGCTCTACAAGACAGAGAGAGAGAGAGAGAGAGAGAGAGAGAGAGAGAGAGAGTTTATAAGAGAAAAAGCAGAGATGAGAAAAAAACATGGAAAAAAAGAGATATATAAAGTACAGAGATAGAGTAGAGAGAAAAAAAAGAAGCATTGTATAATGGAAAAATTATTTTAAAAGCATAAAAAGACTGAATAATAGACACAATTTGAAGACAGACAGCAAAATTAATGTAGAAGACACTAGGACAAAACGGAAGAATTGTATACAAAAAAGCCAAAGAAATAAACAGAAAGCCAAAATGAGAGATAATTCACAAGGTTAGCGATACATTTAAGAAAAGAAGTGATATAAAAAAAAACCAACAGGTAAATGGCATGAAGGGTGAACTGATTTTGTTTCAAGTAAGAACGAGAAAATTTTGAGGCATTCAGGATAAATCAGGTGCAAGTCGGAATTTTTATAATTTTTACATCATAAAAATATCGAAAATCGCTAAAATTCTGTTCTATGTACTTGTAGAGATTGAAGAAAATATAACTCGAGCTTTTTTCTACCTTGAGTTATTTAGTTTATAGAAAAATAATTTAAAAAAAGTGTTGCAACTGGTCATAATGAGCCATAAGTCGAAATTATAAGGTAATAAGATATTGGTATGACAGAAAAGCTGATTTTCCTAACTTTTTATATACAACAAACAGAAAAGCTCTATTCTGCTTTTGTATAAAGTTATAAAGAAGAATTTATGTAGCTGTTCAAATGTGGTTTCTTTTTAATCTTTTTTGTACAGCTACATAAGTTTCTCTTTTATATGTTATATGAGCTCTATTCTGCTTTTGTATAAGTTATAGTTGTTTAACGACTATAAATGTGGTGATATCTTATCTGCCATACCAATTAAATTAAACTCTTAATACATGAAATTTCCATATGAATTGGTTTGAAAACTGTTCAGAAATGGTTTTAGAGTCAACATCTTAAATAAAAATAAAATTGATTTCTCGACACATACTAAACTCTAAAAGACTCTCCCTCTCTCTCAAAAGCAGGCGATTCGGCTTACGACTCATTTGGACAGAATGCCTTAAAATTTTTTAAAGCGCTCTATCTCTAAACAAATGTAAGCGACCTGCAACTGGTCTATTGCCTAATAATTGAATAAAAAAAAGAAGCCACAACAGCTACAGCTACAGAAAAGTTGCTATTCCTAGTTTTTAACTTCGTCGAAATAATTATTTCCTCAATTACCAACCTCTGTTATAGCTCTGATTAGCTCCTAAACTAATCAACTCTCAGACTTCAAATTTTTCATAAGGAATCAGGTTGATGTTAAAATCACAAACACTTAACTAGAAATCCAGACTAAATGTATTTATTTTGTATGAAAGTTTATTGTTTTCTTATTAACATAATTATCCTTTACCGGCCTACAATTGCCCTAGTCAAACCGGCTCTGTGGCCTAGCGGTTCCAGATAATAATAATGATAGTGATAGTTATAGCTACATGCAGTATTATTATTCCATTACCACTGGTGACTGTATTCTTGCGTAACCTGTTATGAGTCACCGCCTTTTTCGCGTTATAGCTGTATAGTATGGGGCTGTTTCAGAACCAACCTCTTTTTTGCATAAAATTCAGAGGGCGGGCTCACCAGCAAACTCTTCTGTGGGCGAGGTAGTTTGTTAAAACAACTTAAGTGTTTAATCTAAGCCTAAAAACTCCCCATTGCACAAGGGGAACTACTCTTAAAGAATTTTCAAAGTTCATGGAACAGTCCCATTGATGTAAAATACGGTTCACTAATGTTTGGTCACAAGTCTGACCGACTTTCAATTTGGTCTATGTAAAGATAAGCCGATACCGCTGTTTTAATGAACGCATCAGTAGTTTTTTAACTGTTAAAGTTTTACTACCAAGTTGCCTGCACTGTTTCGGGTCTAGGTTAAACATTTACAGCAACATGCAATACGTTCGCTTTTTTTTAAATTTGTGATTCTTTTATAAAACTTATAGTTACAGTTACAAGTTTTATTGTGGTATTAAAAGGATATATTTCATATAGAAAACTCCTCCGCCGTGTCTCAAAACAATAACTTTTAAATGTCTCGACAATAAAAATGACCATTCAAGACACCAAATCGCAGAAATATAACTAATTGTAACCATCGGCTCTGGGGCCTTGCGGCAGGACATTCACTCAGAGATCGGGAGGTGCGTGGTTCGATTCCCGGCCGAGTCAAACCAAGGACTTTAATATTGGTATTAGCATCTGATCCGCCTTATGTCTGGCATTTTGGATTTAGTGTTAAATCTTGTCGGCCCGGTGTCAGGATAATGTGATTGGGTGTGATGTACGCAAGCGCTCCTTACACCACAGTGTGGTAGCACGCTTTCAATTGTCCCCAGCGCTGTGTCTGAGATAACATCGAAGTTAACTGGGACGTTAAAAATCAATCAAACTAAACACATTCACTAGCATGCTAAAACCAATTGTAGATCTACAGATCAGAATAAATAGTGGAGGCAGCCACTGCGTAACCAAATGTAATGGTTGAGAGATTTTAAAGGCATGAAATTTGCAGCGGAGAAAATTAGGCGTAAAGTGGTAATGCCCGAATTGTCTGATTTAGTGTGGTTTGAATCTTTGATTTGTAAGAGCTTCGGTACCCACCCCTTGCTACTTATACTTACAAAAACATAGCTATCTAACCTTTCGGGCATTTCCACTTAAAACCTAGTTCTCTCAAATGCATATTTCACACCTTACAAATCATTCAATCATAATTGTATAAGTACAAAGAAAGGAAGATCAAAAAGATAGTTCGGTTCTTTATATGGTTCAACCATAGAAGAATATACCATAAAAATTATTCTATTTATTTCCGCACATATTTATTGCAGGTGTTTCCTTTCACAATCTAAGGTAACATCCGATATCGATAAAGAAGGAAGCCATTTGGAGATGTCATGAATGTTTGCGATCAGAAATAAGTAAACAAAAAAAGAATATAGATTGGGAATAGAGACAGTTTAGTTTAATGGCGATCCAAGCTTGGAGAGAAATTGGGATCGATTTTTTTCCTGGCTATAAAGAAACGTTTGGCTATTATTGGGTAAATTTTTGTACCCAAAACATTATTTCTTTTGTTTTTATGGACCAGTAAAAGTATGAAAAACAGCCCCAATTCGTTGGGACATCCAAGGTAATCGAAACATGGCCTGAGTAGCTTTATATTGCAAAATATTATCAAGCAAGAAGAGATATTAAGTGTAAACAATAAAACATTCTCAAATACACATAAAATG
>BMAT01005452.1:140766-160656 GCA_019649035.1 Elysia marginata | reverse complement strand
TCCATGTTAGGGATCTCCGGATTGCAGAATCCCAGTTCGTCCACTGACTTTGCTGAGGTTACTGGACTGCATTTTAGATTCTTTTAAAATCTTCCCTTTGCCTTGCCTCATCTATGGTCATGTCTCTTTTTTCTTTACCCTGTCTTTGACCACCATTTGACTTAGGATGAGCCCAGTACTTTGCGGTCAGTTTGAGTTTGGCCAATTACCTCTTTCAATTTGAGGCATTCTTTTGCTTCGTCAATGGCTTCCGCCACTTTCCAGTTTCTTTCGATCTTTATGGATGTCTGCACAGTTTGACCGCTGGGTCATCAGAGTCATCCGCCGTTGCTCATCTTCCTTCGAGTATATATAGTGGTGCCATATATGAATGCTTTTAGAGGTGGCATTCATCATCCAACGCCTAGATTGACTGGGCCTGCACTACCCTCTGCTGCTTTCAGTATAGCCTCCCAGGTCATTGTTGCGTGGTCTTTATCAAACCAAACTTCTGAGGTGGTAGTTTATAGAACCGGATTATTGAAGTTGTGGTATGGGTGGCCAAGCTAATCAAGTGGTGGTTTATGCCTAGGCTGGTTAACAAAAAGATATGCTGGACTGGTGGTCTGTGACCCCAAAGACTGCTGAAGTCTTGATCTTTGGATTGCCACACTGCTGAAGTTGTGGTTTATACTTAGGCAGTCTGCTAAAGCGGTGGTCTATAACTCGGCAGACTGCTGAAATGGGGGTCTATGGGTAGCCAGGCTAATGAAGGCAGTCGGCTCAAGTGACCCTTTCTGTGTTGCCAGATTGCTGAAGTGTCCGTCAATGGGTTGCCTGAAATCTGAAGTAATGGTAGACTGCTGAGAAGACGGTTTGTATCTAGGCAGACTGCTCAGGGAGTGGTCTATGCGTTGCAAGGCTGCTAAAGTCTTGATTTTTTAGACGGTCAGAGTACTTTTCATAAAATGTCTCGCCTCCAGGACGAAGATGTCGAAACTTGTATCTTTGTGAACTTTAACAGAAAGAAAAAGAAACATTTAAAGGCATATAGCTTACTTGTTTTTACTATCTAGTCTAAATGACCATAAGTTGTAATATTTTTCCACAAAATTTTAAATTTTTTAAAAAATATTCGACGTTGACAAGGTAAGAAACATAGTTGTTAAAAATGTTGATCTATGTCTTATAATGTAAAATATGTGGCACCCGACGAATTCGCCTACGCTGCGAGACAATTGCCAATCTTCTAACATAGTGAAACATTTTTAACCATTACACAGCGAAGGCTGAGTAGTCTTGTGTACGATTGGTTATATATAAGCAGATATGTGTTGATAAAAATTGTAGATGTGTTTTGATAAAACATTGTAGATGTGTTTTGATAAAACATTGTAGATATGTTTTGATAAAAAAAATTGTAGATGTGTGTAAAAAAACATTGTACATGTGTGTGAATACAACATTGTAGATGAGTGTTGATAAAAAATTGTAGATGTGTGTAAATAAAATACTGTAGATGAGTGTAGATAAAATATTGTAGACGTGTGAAGATAATACATTGTAGATGAGTGTATATAAAACATTGTAGATATGTGTAGATAAAACATTGAAGATGTCTGTTGATAAAAAATTGTAGATGTGTGTAAAAAACATTGTAGAGTAGAAAAGATACAGCATTGTAGTTGTGTGCAAAATAAAACATAGTGTATATGTGTTGAAAAAAAAAGTAGATGTGTGTAAAAAAAAACCCATTGTAGATGTATGTTGATAAAAAAATTGTCGATGTGTGTAGATACAATTTTGTAGATGTGAGTAGATCAAACTTTATAGATGTGTGTAGACAACATTGTAGATGTGTGTAAATAAAATTTTGTAATTGTGTTGTAGATAAAACATTTTAGAATTGTCTGGATAAAATATTGTAAATGATTTGAAATAGAAAAATGCAGATGAGTGTAGATAAAACGTTGTAGATGTGTTTAGATAAAACTTTGTACATGTATGTAGATAAAATATTGTAGATCTGTCTGGATTAATCGCTTTATATATGTCTGGATAAAACATTGTAGCTGTGTGTAGATAAAACACTTTAGAAATGTCTGGATAAAATATTGTAGATGATTTAAAATAGAACATTGTAGTTGTGTGTAGATAAAACATTGTAGATGTGTGTAGATAAAACATTGTAGGTGTGTGTAAATAAAACATTGTATATGTGTGTAGATAAAACGTTGTATATGTGTGTAGATAGACATTCATGCAGAGTCGATTCCGCAAATGAAACCTGAGAAGACGCGTGTGTCGTTAAAGGCAGTAATTCAAATAATATAACTCAGACGAAAAATAGTTATGTGGGTAGGAGATAGATTAAGACAGACAGATAGATAAATAGATATCTTATGATGGAGATAGATAGAAAGATAGATAAATAGATAGACAGATGGATTGATAAATAGAGAGATAAATAGATAGATAGGTAGATTGCTTGATTAATATATAGATATATATTGGTTTATAGATAGATAGATAGATTGATAGATAGATAGATAGATAAATAAATAAAAAAGACAGGATAAAATAGCGAGGGAGAGAGAGAATTACGACTTTGTCATTCTAGGGCCGCGATAACTCTCCTGCAAAGTGCCAAATATTTTGTACCAGTGCATAATGGAAGTACCAGATATAAATTATTTGATAAAATATTATTTTTTATGCTTTCCCGTAGTAATTTTCCTTTCTTTGCATGCTGGGATATTATGGAAGTACAAGCTCTCATTCTGTGCCATTTGTTTATGAGTAAAGTAGATTTAAGTCTGGCCTTCTACAAAACCTTAAAAATAACCTGCACAAGATGCTATCAGAGGTTTTGTAAAAAGCTTTTCTTCTTGAAAAGTGATTTTGGACATCGGAAACATTCTTCAGCCTAAAATTCGTATTAAATGCGCCTATTGGGAACTGTGTTTGTAGCGCCTAGCATCAGTTGCCAAGCATTCTTACCGGAAATCCTGTGTTACAGGACAAAAGAGGCGTAATATTGGCTGATAGCGTTCACCTTTTGAAACCATTTTAAAATGAAATTTCGAAAACCTAATTATATAGTGACAAAGTCCAAGTTATCTTTACGATGTGTTACGGCTTCCGTAGTAAGAATGTCACCACATGCTTTTATCTTCTGCAATATCAACTCCAAAATTACGTTTTTGTTATATGAATCGACGCAAAGCACATTTGACCCCTTGCATCTAAAGTTTTCGTACAAAAATGGCAGAGGCTGGCGGAACTTTGGAACAGAAATCTTTTGAGCAACGGATGAATGTAAAGCTACTAAATTTAGAGCTACACTGATCTGTTGCTGAAAAGAGTTCTACTCCAAACTTAATAGAGCCTTCGCCACCTTAATGGGAAAACACTATATTGCGTAATACGCACTCTCTCATTACTTCTGGATCAACAAAGTGTGCAATATATTTGTAATTCTACCCCCCCCCCCTCGACATCGATTTCCCTCCAGACCCAGCAGTATGGCAGTTAAGTTGGTTCCACTGATAGCGTTCTGTGTCCTCGGACTGGGAGTTGTTCTGCACATCATCGGTCTGTCCACGCCACATTGGATCACGCAGACTGTAGATCTAGATGAAGAAACTGTGGATGTTTCCGCGGGCCTGTGGCAGGTTTGCGTCGGCGGACTTTGCAATTCAATCCACGAGAATGCAAAACATGGTACTGTGGAAGTTCAGAGAGAAGTTATACTGGGCTCGTTTAAGTTAAGAGAAGTTATGGTTGATCCAATTAGGTTAGGAGAGAAGTTATAGCGGGTAATCCTAAGTTAAGATAGAGGTTCTACTGCACACGCTTAAGATAAGGGAAACAATTCTCCTGAGACCACCTAAGTTGAGACAGAAGTTATACTGGGCCCGCTTAACTTTAGAGAGAAGTTCTACCAGGACCACTTAAATTAAGACAGAAATTATGCAGTTCTACTAGGATCGCTTAAGTTAAAACAGAATTTCCACTGGGACCGCTTATCTAAATAAATCTTGATCGACTGATGTATTTGGACTGCGTCATGGTCTACCTTGTTAGCGCACTGAATTCTTTTGATTAGCCTTCCTATTGAAACATTTTTCTCCTGATTTATACTTGTACATAATATTATTACCTATAGTTGCCTCCTTACAAATAATGATACACAACATGTTTACAGTAATTGCCTCCACTACCTTCGTTGTTTTTGAATTGACGAGTTTACAATGATTGCCTCTCCTACCCTCGTTGTTTATTGATTTACAAGTTTTTAGTTATTGCCTCTAATTCCATGAAATTGGGCTTTCTTACCAGACTGGTACAGGGCGTGCGGGGCAATGGCCATCATTGGAATGCTTTCCGGCATGATATCCGCTCTCATGGTGGGCGTTGTTTTTGTGATGGGCCTGATGAATAAAGACTCTGGTAAAACTAAAAAGGCAACCAGTATCCTTTCTTTTCTTGCTGCCGTGTTTTCTGGTGAGTCGGAAAGCTTGGGTGCTATGAAACTTTCGTAAAGTTAGAGGTATAAAGTAAAGAAAAAAGTAAATAGTTTTTTGATCATAGCACCAAAATCCACCGGAATAGTTTGAGTGTGAACATGGGTTTCACAACGGGGCATTTCAACAAAAACTACCTTCTTAACTCACAGAGGAGCAGTAAGGAGGAAGCTTAACTCTAGCACACTGTCAAGATAATTAACTGCTCAAGGCCGGGTACTCATTCATAGTCGGAGTAACTAAAGGCGAGGAAAAGTATATTAATAATATTTCCCAAATGACTCAACATCGAGGTGCCAAGACAAGGCTCGAACCCCAACCTCCCTGGTCCTAGAGTCGAGTTTCTACCACATGAATTTGGCGCCACACGCTGATATCCATCTACGCCATGAGCAATTACGCTTTAATACATTAACACTACCTTTTATTAAAGGCTATGCTTTATTACGTTTATACTACCTTTTATCAAAGGCAAACTTTCAATGAATAAATAGTAAACTAAATTATACCCTATAATTATATCAGCTTTTCAAAAAAAATGTTTTAAATCTTTTTCTCACGCTCAGTACACTCTTTTTAACAAGTCGTATGTACAAAATTTTCTCAACGCAGTATGTATTTTTTTAAAATATGTATCGTGTATGCATTTTACCAATATGCCTGCAAATTTGACATATATTTCATTCTTTGTGCCAAATTTTAAATGATTTACCTATATTTTTCGTACTTTAGCACCTTTTAGTTTTCCAATCAAACATTAAAATTTTCAACATTGTCTGCATGAATTTTTGGTGCATTGGTGTTTTAAAGCCATAGAAGTATTATATATAAACAATTATTATTATTGTTATTTTTTTATTATTAATAATAATATAATTATCATTATCATTATTATTATCATTATTATTATTGGTGTTATCATTGTTATTATTATTATTATTATTATTATTATTATTATTATTATTATTATTATTATTATTATTATCATTATCATTATTATCATTATTATCTTCATCATCTTCTTCATCATCTTCATCATCAGCATCGCCATCTTGTTTTATTGTTTACCTTCCCGCCCCGCCTCACCAATCTGATAATTTCTATTTCTTCGACTTCCACAGTCATTATGATCCTCATCTGTGTCATTATCTTCGCCGTGAAAACAAACCAGGAGGGAGGTTATGATTTTGGATACTCATTTTTTCTGAGCACTGCAGGAGCTGTGGTGATCGTCATAGGTGGAAACCTGGCCTTAGTTGGAATGTTCGTCTAATTCTTGGTTTATCCCCAGCCTTTGGACAAACTCGTGATAGCTTAGATTGGCAAATTCAATAATTACCACATTTTTTTACTGGAGAAAGTCGCTAGACAAATGTAGCAGTTACCACATTCATTTTGGGAAACTCGATGGAGCATAGTTCAGCCAATCTAATCATTACCTAATTTGTTAAAAACTCACTAGATGTAATCTTTGCCACATAGAAAAAATACTTTCTAGAGCTTGGTTTGGTAAACGTACCACACATGGAACCATTATCACCTAAAGAAATGCGGGATATTGAAGACGAGATTACACTCATCAAAGGGAGGGAACATCGTGTATTTTAAAATGAGAACTTTTTACACTATTGTAAAATACTATCTGCTGTGCAAATTATAAAAAAAATGTCTACTAAAACTATGCGCGTTATATTTAGAAAGTTTTCTTCTAGTTTCTCATTTTGGATACAGTATTTTTATCAAGCTTTTAAACAAAACGATTTTTTTTAAATATGTAGAGCTAAATACGATTTTTACCTCCCTCCTCTCTCTCTCTCTGTCTCTCTCTGTATCTCTTTGTGTGTGTGTGTGTGTCTCTGTCTCTCTCCCTCTCTCTCTCTACTAGCTACAAATCTTTTGTCCCTTCGTTGTTTATAAAGTGAAAGTATAAAACTCAAGAAAGTATAAAGATTATGTATTTCCGTGTGTAATTGAATTTTTTATTACTAATAAACTTTCATATGGTAGAAAGTCAGCAGTTTTGTCGTTACGGCCACAAGGTTGTTTTTGTTTGTTTTCTTGCACAATGCTTCATACGCAACCGTGTTATATCTACCTTTGTTTTGTCTTACACTGCTTCATACGCAACGGTGTTAAATGTATATAAATACTTGTCTGCTTCCTTTTAATTTTTTAAAAATTATGTGGTTTCTAGTATTGCAACCAGAGATCAGAATTTGAAGAAAGACAAAACCCATGAAGTTAAATTGTATCAACTAAATGCAGGCACCATAGATGTTTTCCTTTTTCAATTTTCGTCTCCATCTTGTACACACTGAGACTATATATACAATATTTTTATAATTTTTTACGATTGTTAAATAAAGACAATACAGATGCCAGTAAGAGGAAAATAGCCCTTTGTACAAGTTAATAGAAATACACCGTAAACATAAAGAAAAAAATAACACTAAAGCTATACTTTTATTACAACTGAAGTTTGTATGATTTTGGTAAAGAAGGAAATAATGGTGACGGTGAGGATGTTAAATAGCAAAACCATAGGAGATGATTAAAATAAAAAATATTATTAGTAAAATTAGAAATATGATGAGATTATTACAATGCATTTCCTTCCAATTGAAAGTGAAACATCTCGTTTAGCAGTTGTCCGATCCGGCTTCGTTTTTTCCTGTTTGATCAGTCTTGCTTTCCAAATACCTTTTGAAAGTAAAAGATGAAAATGTCAGCGGTTATTGTGATCTAAATCTCAGTTCGTCACGCGATGATTAGTAAAACACCAAGCCCTTCTGCCTTTTTTTCCTGCCTATCTGTTGTCGTGGCGGGTTGCACATCCCTTGTGGGGCAAGACAATACAAAAGGAAGCGTACCAGTTTGTCACAGGACCAGTTTGTCATATGCACATTTTAATTTAAAATAAAAAAAAGCTAAATGAAAGTCAACCAATCACTTGATCGAACTATCAGCTTTGAAAAGACTTTAGAATCCATTTTCTAGATCTAGAGTGAGATGAAGGATATAAATCTAGAGTGCTAGATCTACAATTAGGAGTCCGTGCTAGATCTAGATAAATTCTATAAGTTTAGATTCTAGTTTAGTTTTGAAATCTAGATCTAGAATTAGACTTTTCTGGTAAAGATCAGTGTGAAAGTTTAGTTAATTCAGTGGGAGGCTAAGGTCCTTGAATCGTTCATGGAAAGACTGCCATAAAGCCGATAAACTGTGACAAACTGGGCCTGTGACAAATTGGACATCCCCCCTCACCCCATAAAAATGTGAGCATATATTGAAGCTCTAAGACTAAGAACATATTTTGTTCCCAATACCTCACTATTAATAAAGATCACGAAGTAGATATAGGTCGGCCCCATTTTGGATGTAAAAGGCGCATGTGAGGATTATGGCACAATTTTCATTGTGGTTTTTTTACCAAAGACGGTGAAAGTACCACTGAGTCCTACACAAAGCTAAGAATTTTTAAATGTTAGAACTATTGGGATTTTCTCTGGGATCTTGAATGAAATTTTTAAATGTTAGAACTTTTGGGACTTTCTCTTGAATCTTGAATGAAATTTTTAAATGTTAGAACTATTGGGACTTTCTCAGGGATCTTGAATAAAACTTTTAAATGTAATAACTTTTGTGACTTTTTTCACAGATCTGAATGAAATATTTAATTGTTAGAAGTATTGTGACTTTCTCACGGATCTTGAATATAATTTTTAAATATTAGAACTATTGGGACTTTCTCAATGATCTTGAATGAAATGTTTAATTGTTCGAATTTTTGGGACTTTCTAATGGATCTTGAATGAAATTTTGAAATGTTAGAATTTTGGGACTTTCTCACGGATCTTGAATGAAACGTTTAAATGACATCAATAATCACAATTAAAACATTTATGACAAAATGATAAAGTAGAGATAGATTCAGCTCTAGTCTTTGCAAACCATTGTCCAGATCCACAAGTGTCTAGATTAGCAGTGATATTATTTTTTTTTACTATTCGTGAAATTAACATATCTGTATACTGTACTCAGTTTATCAACGAACGACCTATAATATAAAAAGGCAAGAAAGGTGTTTATTAGAATAAGATTTACTACAAATATAATAATACCCACTAAAAGATTGTTCATGAAAATACCAGTAGAACATAAATTGTAAAACATTAGTACAGAACTTGTCACAATAAACACAGGCTGTAAATATTTCTCTTTTCAAGGAAGTTTTCAATTTGTTTCTCAATATCCTCTATTAATTCAACTCCAGTAAAAACACACACTTTTTTGCACGAATTTCTGCAAAACACAAAGAGAAAATTATCCCCCTTTTTTTTCTTATCATATACTAGTAAAGATGTACCCGACCTGGTCGATTAATAGGCTGAACTGTTCCAAAAGTTGCTCTCCTTTTCGTCATGCCCTCACATACCTGCGTATTGAATGTCCAACTTTGAACAGATCGATTCACATGTCATTGCAAATTTTCTTTTCTCTCAAAATCATCTGTCTGGCTACATGACAACAAATGTCCTCACCCCTCTCTACCCTTCCTCAAAAAATCACCTTCTCTTTATCTTTTTTCTTTATCTTTCCCCATCAGACTTCTGTTTGATCCCCTTCTTAATGCTACGTACTTTATATACTACTGGTCTATATTTCCTTGTCTTTATCATAATCTGCACGACGGAAACATCTCACCTTTTAACCTCTGTAAATTTGAAATAACCATGACATGGAGAGCCAAAAACAAAACAGAAATTCACGCAAAACCTAGTTTCGATCTAAATCTAGACTCTTAGTTTAAATAGTCTTCTAGATCTACAACTAAAACCTAGATTATTTAGATTAATTTCTAGAACTAAGTCAAGTTTTTTTTCTACACTGTAGATACAGATGCAGATCTAATCCAAAGTCAACGACAAACTTCTGAAGCCTGCAAAAGTAAAATTTAGTTATTGCTTTTCTTTCGTCCTTCCGATCTATTTGAGTATGTGTAAAGTTTGAACACATTTCTTTATCATTTCTTACCTATCTCTACGTTGCTTTCTTTGCTCAAAAATTTGTGTACTTTTATACATTATTGTTCCCTACTTCCCTCTCCTTGCGAAGAAATATCTCCGCCTTGATTTCCTAAAGGTGGAAGGAAACGTGACACGCAGAATGTAAAACTTAGGAAACAAAATCCACGCAAAGCCTGAGTTAGATCGTGGCCTAATATAGATTCTAGGTTTAAATAGTCTTTTAGATATAGGTCTAAAATCTAGATTATCTAAACTTATTTCTAGAACCCAGTTTAAATTTTAGACATTTCATCTAGATTGTAGATTTAGATCTAATCTGGATTCAACAACAAACTTGGGAATCCGTAGAGAGTATAACTTAAGCGGCCTATACACGATCAAAAAAGTCGTCAAAATTTTGACTCAAATTTTTTATGGTTAATTTTGACTTAAAATTTTGATGAATAATTGCCCAAACACGTGCCAGTGTTTTTTCATCAAAATTCATTCTCGTCAAAAAAATCGACATAGACGCATCGGTGGCCATAGCACTTGTGATTTGACAGTTGTTCGACAAATGAACGGAAGTTTGATCAAAATTTTGATAGGAGCCCACACACGTATCAAAAATTTGAAGACTCATCAAAAAATATCAACTCGAATTGATCCGTCAAAATTTTGAATCAAATCGTTTTTTGTCAAAAAAAATTCTCTACACACGGTCAAAATTTTGACGACTTTTTTGATCGTGTGTGGGCCGCTTTAATCACGGGTGTTCTTCAGCATTCCTATATTTTTGGGAGTGTGAAACAGTGGGCCACATTTATTTATCAATTATCTCCTTTTCCTTTTTAATAATTTTTAATATTAAAGTGTAGGCCCTAAGTCTTACGTTGCAACGTTGTACTTTTTAAACAGAAAAACTTTTGTAAACGACAACAAACTTCGAAACCCTGGCGGGAATTTCTAAGACACGGTGGACATTGGACGTTCAACATAAATTTTAAAAAAAACACGACATAGAAAACAACTATTTTATTTTTACGTTCCATTGTTTCAAATTTCAAAACTTTTCAAGAGACGGCGCACAAAGAACTTTCAGAGAAAACTACTATTTTATTGAAGTAAAGTCAACCTTTAGTAAAGACTAGACTTCAAATCTAGATCTAAGCGCTAACTGCGATTCAGATATGAAATCTTGAAAAAAAAGCTCTGTTATCCCTCAAAACATGAATTTTCAAAAATACGCCTAGCAGACATCTGAGATTTGTTAAAACAACTGTGTAAATTTTCACACCCATGCATATTGTCTGTGAAGCGTGAATCTCTAATGAATCACACACAGACAAACAGACAGACAGAGAGACAGAACGACACGACAAACTTATAGTATCTCTGTACTGAGCAACAAAATAAGTGGCTTGAAGATTTCTGCTTAACACACACAAAAATAGCGACGCAAATTCTGATTTCGTTTTTTTTTTTAATTTTTAAAGAAACTTTTCGATGTTCACAGAAAGATAAAAATAACTTTATTTTTTCTTGTTAACCTTCATGTACAGTTATACTCAAATGTTTAGAGATAGGGAGGGACACAAGTCCACAGTTTCCTGACCTCTAGAAAGATCTCAATAAAATTCCTTTCCCCATGTTCTTCTCTCAGCTGTGTCACTCTTAAAGGCGAATGGCGACACTTGGTCAATCCGTTAGGACACTAGGAATCGGGGTGTGCCTCCTCGCGACTCATGAGATGAGGGAATAGCTAAAAAAACAAACTAAACGGACAAATCTGATATATTGAAATCCTCTCGGTTTTTTTTCAACTGTGGCTACTGTTTAAAAAAAACCTTGAGCTGGTATCAAACTGTGCATCTATTAATCTTTCTATTTGTTTTGAAATGCAATAAGCCTGCATGTCAATGTTGTTCCTTTTTAAGCGCTATAATAAGGGGAAGCGACACAATTTATTTTAAAAAATAAATCGCATGGCAAATTTTTTTCCCTTTTAAGCCCTATAATAAGGGGACACGACACAGTTTATTGTTTGTTTTGTTTTTTTTTGCAATACTAAAATGCATGTTTGTTCTTTAGCCTTACAAAATTTCCAAGCGTTTTAAAAGGATGTTATGATCTATCGTATTAAAAGCAGCTGAAAGATCCAGAAGGACAATAATACTTGTTTTTCCTGCCTATAGGTTTGATATGATATCATTTGCAACGCTGAGGATGGCAGTCTCAGTGCTGTGGTTAGTTTTATGTGCTGATTGAAAGATCTCATCCAATCCGTTCTGGTTGAAATGGTGTGATATTTGTTTAAAACCACTTTGTCCGATATATAAGAGAGGAAAGATAGATTGGAAACAGGTCTATAATTACCTAAAATATTAGCATTTAGCCCAACTTTCTTTAGCAGTGGTTTTACAATAGCCTTTTTAAAACAGCCTGGTACTTCCCCCAACCGCAAGGACGTGTTTACAATTTTAGTAAAAAAGCAAGTCAATTTTTTTTAAAAGGAAGGTATATATTATAGCTCTAAAAATATTGACAAAACAAGTAAGCTGTCGGCTTTACGCCTTCGTCAGACAAAAAAAAATAAAAAACGTGTAAGACACTTACATAAATATGGACGGGACTAACAATTAAAGAAAAGCAATAATATTATTATAAAAAATATTAAATAGGAATGATGAGATAAAAATTAAAACATAAACTATAAATCTAGATATAAATCTATCTGCAGGATAAAAAAGAAAAAAAAGAAAGAAATAAGTAAAATAAGGTAGGGTTTCAGTTAGACATTGCTTGAGTACAGATGTTGGGATGGGATCTAAGGAACATTAATTGGATGCTGATTTTAATAGGATGTCGGCTAGGCTTTTTTTTAAATCTTATCTTTAAAAACAACAAAAATTTGACCATCATACGGTTTTTTTTAGAGCGGGAGTGGATCACAATCAACAAAACTAGACCTAATAGTTATAATTTTGTTCTCAAACAAGGTAGAAAATTCCTCGGCGAGATCGATAAAAGTCCCCACTGGCATTTGCGAATACTTTTCTTTGTCAAGGAGCTGGTCTTTTATACTAAAAAGATCTTTGCAAGTTTCAACACATGACATATTTCTTCAAATAATGATCTTCATTTAACTTCCTTCTTAAAATGTTACTTTGTTCTTTTGAATTAAGAAAAGTTCCGTATCAATATTAAGATTAGATTTCCTCCACCTCCTCTCTGCTTGTATTCGTTGTTGTCTGGCTTCTTTGACTTCAGGACCAAACCAAGGGGCGTTGGGAAGGGGGGGCGGCTTTAATAGTGTTTGTCACAAACACCAGAAATGATAGGCGAGTAAACGAAAAAAATTCCTGATGCGAGACTTGTGAGTTCTTTTAAAATCTTGAAAACGTGAAAAGTCGTGTGAAGAACGAAGAGAAAAAGTTCATTCAACTCAAAATGAAGAAATCAACACGAAACAGTATTCACATCCAGCAGCAGTCGAAAATAATAGCAGTGGAATTGCCAATGTCCAGCATAAACAAATCGTAGATCTAACTTTTGCAGAAAACTGCTCACTCTCTCTTCGTCCAATATTCTATCCTCTCTGTCTTCTCAAACTCTAAGTCTTTTCATCAACCACGCGAGCTCTATTTATATGCAAAACACATATCTAGAACACAATGTCATCGTCTAGATTTTACTCGAAAATTCGACCCTTTACAAGAAAGGTGAGAAACGCGTGGCCTAATACGGCAGCGACATCCAATCCCAAGCCAAGTTTAAATAAGTCGCCCGAAATTCCTCTTACGTCATCAAACATTATGTAAATGAACAGGAAGGTGGGAATCTAGATAAATCCAGAAGCCTAGATCTACAAAACTAACAATAGGCGATCATCCTAGATTTTAATGAGTTATGAAAACCGTTAGTTACTTATAACTACGAATACTTAACACATTCCATTAAGAAAACAAGCGGAGCCTTAATCTAGGTCCACATTGTACATAGCATGACTAAGGAACTAGACTAAAACAATGTCTAACTTCGTTACAGTGTTTTTGTACGTAAAGGTGCATGTTTATCAAGCGTAGAGCGCAGCACGTAATTCAGCTCCTCCATAGACGATGTTGGTTTGCATTTTTGAAGGGCGTTATTAGAGATATCCTGTTTGAAAGCGTCGATGTTCAGACTCTTGAATTCACGCCGGGTGGTCACAGTCTTAAGCTTCTTTTGTCTGATGTAAAGTTTATGATGACGTCAAAGGAACTTACAAAACATTTATTTGATGGAACAACAAACCAGTCTAGAATATGATTGGCTATGTGTGTAGTCATGTCGACACTTTGTTCCAGATTGAATTCAAATAAAACGTCTATTAATTGTTTTGTTTGATGGAAATCGGGTGAGTCAAAATGGAAGTTGAAGTCACCAGTGATGATGGAACATTTAAATTTAGAAGTAAGATGGTAATACAGGTCTTTCAGTTCTTCGATGAACTTTGCAAAAGTGATTTTCACTGCTTTTGATGGTTTAAGTCTATAAATGCGAGAGATCATGATAGTAGGGTTTGACGTTTCAAATGACAGAAAACCTGTTTCGAAAGTTTTATAACAATTTACCAGTGTCTTTCTTTGTTTCTACAAACAGTCAGTCTTTCTTGAAAATAAATGCTCTACCTTCACCTCTACGTCCAACACGTGGAAACGAATGAGTTGTAAAATTGTGAGATGTCAGTTGTAACAAGATAGATTCATCTCCGCATCCATGCAACCATGTCTCTGTTACACAAACAATGTCTAGTTTTAGTTCTTCAATTACTTCTGAGATTGCTTCTACTTATTTGCAGGATGACTGAGTAGGCTATTTATACATCCAATTCGCAAGCTCTTCATGCCTTTGGTTTTTTTTTCTCCAGTAGATTGCATATTAAGGGAACTTAGGCCTAGCTCTTCACTGACAATGTTTCCGCAGATGATTTTTTTAAAGTTATCATGATTTGTGGTATGGGTATATCTTTTCCCCTCCACTGTTCCTGGTCTTCTACTAATTATGGTAATTATTGGGTTGTTTTTTTTTCTCCTACCACCCCTCTCGTTTCGCCCTGCTTTTCTCTGACTTTTGACACACTGTTCTTCTATAAAATACAGCACACGTCTTTCTCTAACTTGACAGATGGTCAGAAAAGCTGACAAGGTTTCAGTCATTCTGTTTTAAATCTAGGTCTAGATCTACCGAATAATTTACGAAAGCCAGCCAATGCAGACTGATATACCCAGTCCCACTCTAAAGGCAAGACTAGAGAAGGAATTCTGGTCTTAAAGGTATCGATAGAAGTGCGGAGTTCATAAAATGCTATGAAAAGCTGACCCAGGATCGAGTCCAAGGATAGAAACTTGGTTGGTGCCTAATTTGAATCATCTAGATCTAGTCTAACTCAGGCTGTTAATTAAAAGTGACCCCAAACAACAACAACTCAAAAAGTACCCCCCAAAAAAACGCCAAAGCGCAGGTTCTTGACCCCAAGAGTCACGTGACTACTTCCTTGTATAAACAGGTCAGAACCATTGCGCAGTCGGCTGTGCAAAGCATGCGCAACCCATCCCCGCGTAACAACTTTATAAAGGCCAGACTTTGATGCAAAGATCGCGCTATTCATGTTTGTGTTGAGAGATTTGAGCACAGTTGCAGGAACATCCAATTGAAGGTAGGCCAGAAGATCTGTGATGCTCTTGGACACAATTATTTTTTTAAAGCGACAGTTTTGCAGATTTAGTTTGCATGTTACTTTGTTTAACTTAATACAGTACCGTTTTTACGAAATTAATAGCTTTTAACCAGTCTAAGTGAGTTAGACTTTGCAACTTTCACAATCAACGCATAGACATTTGAAACAATGCGTTTTTGTAATCTTCTAATTAGCTGTGGATCAACGAGAACCTTTTTTCCCCCTGTGCTTTTAATTCTTTTTGTGACCCGGTTTGGTTAGATGATTAGAATACTCATTTGGTAAGTTTATACATAGACAAGTAACTTATGTCTACGACTTAAAACAAATGTGTAATTAGATCTCTTAGACTAATATTATGCGTTTCCAATAGGTAGGCATGCTGTAACAGTGTAAGCAAAGTTAATACAACATTACTAAACCCTCCGAGAAACTAATTCATTCACGTAGAGCTACATTTATCCATGAGACAAAAGAGTTACACTCTAACCTTCGAGAACGTCCGCCATTTTGTTAGCCAAATGCAACATTTTCGTAATGTTCACATTTTCAATAACTTTAAAATCTGTATTTTTAGCTTTCCTTTGGTTTCACTTCTTTTATCTCAAAATATATGAAAATGTTTGACCATAAAAGGTTATAACATAGCGATACAATGTTTCAGGAGCTCTTATATAAAATGTGTGTGAAGGACCTGTATCTGTTTTATCCTAGTTGCTTTCATTCTTTTTTTCTTCTATATTAAAATATAAAATTAAAAATACATCATCTCTATATGTGTTTAAAGAACATTTTGATCGTGGATTGGTGTCTCGTAAATATGATTTTGATTGATTTTTTGTAATATTATGGTTATTCGATGCGTATTAAAGCGTGACAATGAACAGAGGGAGCAAGGCGGGATCTTTTTTTGTGACTTTTGTTTGTACGTTGGAGTCTTCAACGAACCCGGAAGTGGGCTCGCGCAGGAAAGCTCCCGCATGTTATGTCAGAAACAGGGAACATTGTATTGTTATTGCGTAACAAAGCATAGGAAGATTGATTAGTAAAACATTCATTCTCTTCTATGCATACTTTTCCTCAAACTCACATGGTCTTTTTGTTTACGCAATTTTAAGATCTGGAAGTCGCGGGTTCGATTCCAGACCATGTGCCATGTTGCATTTGTCTTGGGAAAGTAATTTACCCTAATTTTTCCCAGTTTACCCACCTGTAAAATGTCTACCTGTCTACAAGTAATTCTTGAATATGTGGTATGCGCCTGCAACGCCCTGCATATAGGTTAAAAGTGGCATTCAAATGCATTAATGCCTCTGCTCTGCGGCGACACAGTTATGCTGAATAACAAAGCCAAATTAGCCGAAAAGGATTAATAGAGTGTTTATACATGAAGAAAATCTAAAACGCTCCTTAAAATATTTTAACTGGCACGCTAGCACCCTACGAAAGTCTATATGGACTAAATACAACTATTCAGTTTGTCTATGTTTCCGCATCTTTGACCATGAATCACGCACGCATCATAAAGCCATGTTGTTATCATTAACCCAACTGCTCAAGAAAACTGCATGGCCGGGCGACGTGCTTCGCCAACTCGATCTATGATCGTTACGAAAGTGTAAATCATGCAGTGGTGTCCACGCTCTAGTTGCAGTCCATCTGCGCTGCATGCTGTTTGGGCCTAATGGGCTTACTGCATCGCTTGTTTTTTTGTTGTTTTTTTTAATTGAAGAACTATGATTATGTAAATCTTAGAGCTTATGTATCTATCATAGAGTTATGGACCATGTGATCTCCACAGCATCGTGGTCTAGTGGTAGAAGCTTGGCTATCAGATCGGTAGGTCTGGGGTTGGAACCTTGCTGAAGTTAAGTCCTTGAGATAGTCTGTTTACACACATTTCCCCACCTCCTTATGCGTCAAAGGAGTACCTGATTATAGGCAGTGGAAGATCTAGTCAGTTTGCTAGAGCGGCGCGATTTGAAACGATGCTTTCTTGTGAGTTCAGAAGATGATATTCAATTGGTAATGACCTGGAAAGCGCACCGAGCATATAAGTGGCATAAGTGTTTTTCAAAACGCTCTAAACTTAACGCTCTTTACGCTTTTTACATTAGCATTTCGCTAGAAGAGTAGTCTAACTGTGCAGCTTCGACTATCCGTCTATCTCCTGCGTAGATCATCCGAGACTCTGTGCAAAGTCTAATGATAAAACTATTAATTTTGTGTGTAAATCTATAATCATTATCTGTATAGGTGGGTGAAGGTCAGTTATTCTTCGTGTTTATCTGTCTGTAAGTCCACACTTTTGTCGACCAACTAATTCATCTTACTCGTTTAAAATGTACCTCTTCTATAATTTATGTTTTCAATCCGGTAGTCGCGGGTTCCACTCTCAACCATGCCATATTACAATTGCCTTGGGAAAGCAACTCACCCTAACTTTCCCCAGTCGACTTTCCTGTAAAATGAATACCCAGCTATAGGCAATTCTTGAATTCGTGATATTCGTCTGCAACACCCCGCATAATTATGGGATTAAAGTGGCCTTCAAAATGTACAGGTCTGCTGGGGCGTTGACACCGTTGAGACGCGGCTATGTTGCGACGCAGTTACGCTGAGTAACGAAGCCAAATTTCCAGAAAGGGTTTAATAAAGTGTATAAATATCATTTTATCTATATCAGTCTACTTTTTCTCTCCAATCACCTGCCTCCCTGCCTATTTATCCACTATAGTCCACTTATTTGTCTTCGTATCTTCTCTTTTTTTTTACGTTTTTTAAAATGAAAATGGAGATAACAGGACTGTAGCTAACTTAGATTAAAGAGATTGAAATATTTTAAAGGTATGAAATTAGCAGTGGAGAGAAGTAGCCTTTTGGGTGGAAATGCCCGAAATGTCTGCCTTGAGTATGATTCAAACCTTCGACTTATAGATGCTTCGGCACCCACCGCCTTGCCACTTAAAGAAACATTACTTATACCATTTTGTCTCCTTATAGATCAAAGAGGTAGTTTTGTTCAACCCTGACACATTTAGAGTATTCTTTATTTCCTATACCATCTTCCCACTTTTAAGACCTTTATTTTGTATGATTATGGTCGTTTCTGCGCAAAAACAAAACTTGAAGTTTCTTTTACCATAACCTTGTTACTGTATTTGATTTGATAGTTTCACTTTTTTATAAAAAGTGTATAACTTTATCAATTGATCTAGGCAATATACTTTTCTTTAACGTAATAAGTGAATATTGGTTGCTGCTTTCTATTTTTTAATTTCTTTTGTCTTTTTGGTTGCTTGCCGTGCAGAGTAGAACTTTGTGTATTTTTCAAGCATGCGTACCTATCAGAAAACCCGAGTGCATTCAATGAATAGTATAAAAGGGTAGAGTCAGTTTCAGACACGTTTTACTGTAAAAACAATTCCATTATCAATACGCCAAAAAGATGAAAGAATAGAAAGGAAAAACGGGGGAAAGTCGTCTTAACCTGTACGAATGAAGTTTAAAGGGACAAAAACAATTTTCAGTGATGTAAAATTATCAAAGTCGGAATGCAAAATATAAAAACATAATGTAAAAGAAACCGCAACATTACTGCCCTGTAGACTTGACTCAGGGTTAGGAAATTCAATAGGAAAAGGCAAAAGATAAGAGGTTGAAAACCGGTTTTACAAGATCATAAATATACGAAATAGGAGCTTAAAAAAGTTTGCAGACAATATTCCCGTAGAGACGAATTGAAATAAACATAAAAGCACACTGATCATTTTAGCTTTACAAACCAAGTGGCATGTAACATAATAGGCATGTTGAAATAAAACAAACGCAAGGGTTCAGACGGACAGAGGTTCAGCGATCTATAAAAATAATGAAGAGTGATAAAGAAGGAAACTAGGTCGAATAGTTTACACTTCAATAATAGTTTCAATGGAATGCGTTGTCCTTGAGTTTTGTAACGAGAGAAAGGGCGAAAGAGATTGAAGATAGAGATAGAGAGAGGAAGATCGAGAGATTCAGGAATTGACTTTTTTTTAACAACATTGACAAATTAGGCTTTTTGATTTGGCCGCTCAAGCCAAACAATTTCTATTAAAAGTTAAACACTTTTAATGAAATTGAGAAGCTATAAAAATTGGAAAGATTTTGTAAGCTAAGATCAGGCATAAGAACTTTGAAAGAGTAATGAACTTTTTGAGCAAGTAACATCGTAATAAGCTTATATTAGGCTGAATGCTTTAAAATTCTTTAAAACAGAGAGAGTGAGAGAGATAAGCTTGAAGGAAATACTTGAAAATAATAAATCAACAGAGACAAAAGACTTGCAAGTTGCTAGAAAATGAGGCTATGATAGATAAAAATATATAAAAAAAAGGTTTATCCTACAATATTTTAAGTACAAAGTGTCAAACTTGGAGACGCTGTTCACTCAGGCCTTTGATGCAACTTAAAACACCTTTGATATGGGCAGAGTTTCTTGTCCACTCTTTGTATTTCGAATCTACTTTTTTTTTACTTTTGCCTGTTATAGAGCTTATTGCCTGTGCGCTAGAATCTAGATCTATAAACGTCATGAAGGCCTTGATGACGTTTGTCTCCTAAAAGTTCACGTCTGTCTTCACCCAAACGACATATGTGACGCAACATCGAAACGGAAGTC